>JAYMTT010000079.1:0-22869 GCA_036898025.1 Hypseocharis bilobata
CTGCATATTCCTCTTCCTCAAGGGAAACAAGGGAACTTACAGCTACTAGCTCAAGGGATTCAGCATAAACCAAGGAAAGGAGGATCTTCCCCTTCTTGTGAGGAAAGCTAGTTAGCCTAATCCCAAGGAGCTTCTCCGGATCTTACTAAACTGTTTCTATGCCTGTTTTTGTATAGAGAAATAAAGAGTTTCACCACCAAGATGGTTCATATAGAATGTGGTAGCATTGAAGCCCTGTTCCTTCCCTCAACCCTTCAGGTCAAGTTAAGGAATGGTAACAACCAATGGTAACTACCAAGGAGGAAGTGCTAGAATCATCAAGCAAATAGCTCATACATTACCTACCCATCCAATAAGAATCTCCTTTCTTTGGCTGAAACTGCCACTCAACCTCCTCTAACCCCACGCATATCCCGAAGTAGCCCTGATGTGATGGCTCTAAAACTGCCTAGCTAGACATTTGCCCCTTTCCCCCACCCCAGCTAGAAATTCTTATCCAAGATAAGTCCCAATGGCTGCATAACTAGCAGTGACCGTATTGATTAGCTTGTTAGGATCGGGTTTGGAGGAGGCTCGGCAGGAAGAAAGTTTTGACTCACAGCAAACAGAACTGAAACTTGCACTGTAACTGCTTCGATATAGCCAGCAGAGATGACTACTAGGTATTACCTAACCATTTTCTTTAAGGGGGACTGCTGTCAAGTGTTACCTTAGAATGGCCCTAAAAAGTACTCTAAAAAAATTGATTTAAGGTAATGAAAGGGAATTATGAACTACTCGGACAATTAGAATAGCCACAGATGGCTTGAAAAAGTGTCTTTCTATTTGTGTCTGCCCCCTCCCAAAAATAACGCTTTACCCCGCTTTCTAAGCAGATGTTTCACATAGTTATACCTTTAACTCATCATATGTGTATATTATATGTATATAATTCAATCGGCTGGACTGACATCGAGAATGGAAGAGAAAAAAGCGCTAGAACCTACTTCTTAGCTGTCTTGCGTAAGACACTTTTTTTAAGCTGAAAAAGCCCCTATTCTAGCAGTCCTGCGCATATGCTTATGCTATCGGTAAATCAATCTATCTATTATTAGCCCATCATCTGGACTGGACCTTATTCTTTCCTATGGAAGGCGACTTTAGGATCGTATGAAACCCAAAGAAAAGCCCGAAAAAACATCAACTAAATAGAAGTCAATCTCTCCAACTGGCTCAGCTATAATGGAACTGGTAGAGACTGAGAGACTAGCATCTGACTGATTTTTATCTTTCCCTCTATCTTTCTTTTTCTTAAGTCTAACGATAGCTAAGAGAGTGTTACGGAAGAACTTAGAATTCGAATTCTATCTTTGGGGATAAATAGATATCTTTCTTTTCCTAATCTTTATTTCATTTACCTAGGGGTCTTTAGATAGGAAAGAGATTCATTTTCTCTCTTCTTTCCTTGTCCCCATATTACCCTTCGTTAGATGGTGCCCGTTACAGTGGAATTTTTCTAGTATTCGTCTCTCTTTGTTCCAATCCAAGGTAAATCAGGCAAGGAAGAAGGAGTCCTTCTAAAGAAAGACTACGGGAGGGATAGCAGTAATAGCTCTGATTTTTCTTTCCTCTCATTTTTAGTCGAGCGACTTTCGTTCCACCTTCTGCCTTTTGCCTTTAGCAAGTGTAAGTTGACTTGCTTGTCGGCTATTTGTTCTCTGCAAGCCAGTACGAGTAATCTCCTGTAAAGTCTTCTATTCACCCTTCTTCTATGAAGTTGACTCATCTTACTCTCACCTATATCATAGGCTCAGCTCTAGAAGAAGGGCATAGTGAATGGGGCGAATACCATTTCTAGATACCGTGGATAATCGTACTAAGTGGCCTAAGATTAAGATAAGAATATAGTTCGACTACCCGGAATGTCTTCGGTCTCCCCCATAGGAGTTCCCCAGGGCACAAAGAGGGCTAGATAATCTGAGAAGGAAAAGCCCTAATTAGAATTAGTAGCATTTCCGGGGATTTGCTTAAGTCATCATAGGGCTGAGAGTAATTTGAATCCTAAGGTGTATATCGTTCCTAATAGTTTAGTTTATTACCGGGCATAAGTATCCTTAGATGATGGATAAGTCCTCTCCCGGATAGCTGCAAAGATAAGATTTCTTTTTCTTCCATACGATCTAATAAGGTTCTACTCCAGGCAAGGGATTTTTATATCGCTGCTTTCTCCGCCTATGGAATATCCCCAAAAAAGGGGTGAGTAGTTGAGTAAAGAGCTAGGGGCTATAATATGGGAATTCCCCTTTTTGAAGCGAAGAGTCCGCGAAAGGCAGTTTTATTGAGTTGTTTTGGATCCCGATCCGTAGGCCAAGAAACCATGCCACTTTTCTTTTGGTTTACAAACTTTGGACCATACAATACATTGACTTTTTCGACCAAAGTTCTAATTAAGCGGCCATTTATACACCCTGAAGCTATGAAGAACATGGGCTGGATTGGATAACGAATCCATTGATTGAGCTCTTACCGCCAGCCCCTCGAAAGCTTGGACAAAATATTGTCTGCAATAGGCTGTACAAATTTTCTCTTAGGCTTGCCCTTGAAAATAGGAATTCCAAGAAAGAAATTCAGAATGGAAGCTACTGCATCTTTTGTTTTTGTTGCAGTTGACAATCTGACCAAAGAAAGTATTTATATTATTTAGAGATCTTTCATCCGCCCTGGAAAAAAAGAAAAATGTCATCCGACTAGGAGCAGAGCAATTTGTTGGAGTTGTAATAGTATATCTTATCCGAAATAAGTTTAGCAAGGCCGCGACTTAAGAAATCTTCAGCAATGCAAAAAGGATGGGGGAAAATGGATAACCTTGACGAACATCCCTTGAGCACCCGAAAAAGCCATGAGGGGATCTGTTAATCAAGACTGACAGTCTAGCTGATTCCAAGATAGTTCCATGAGACAAAAGAAAAGTATCACAGAAGCCAAGAACAGACAAAATCCCAGCTCCAAAAGCCTTCGTGACCATCCAAACCCAAATTTTCACCATGAGCTTTCTTTTCCATAAAATGAACTAATTCTGAAACAAGAGCAACAAACAATTCGCCAGAGCCCTTTAATGAAAGCATGATAGGCTGGCCACCGAAGAAAATCTGTCAGTAAATGATCTTCATTTTGAAGAAAAAATTGGCCAAAGCAATATTACGAAATAGAGTAAAGTAATATTAATAGCTCCATTTGGGGGCTATTGCAAAAAGCAAGTCACCCCTAACCTACCTAACCTAAGTGAGCTATACTCAGCATCAGGATAAAAGTGAGACGGGGTCCCTTCAGGCTTAGTAGCAAGGGCAAGAATAGAGGAAGTTCGGAAAAGCTTTTGTCAAGCAGTAAAAAGCCTACCAGTAGCCGAGAGATTTCTCTTTCCCGGGCCCTTTTTTTGCCTTTGGCTAATAGTGAAATAGAAATTTTCACTTAATTCTTAGAGTTGGAAATAAAGATGCCTTCTAGAAAGAAGAAGACTGTTATGTTGTACGATTCCCGTACAATAGAAGGACTAATCTGAGTCTATTGGGCCTAAAGGAGGTCTAAACAAGAGTTATTCCCCTCGGGTTCCTTCACTAGCTTTCCAGAGGGATTCACTCTGCTAGTGATTTCGCAAGTCAATCTCCGACACGTTCATTCTTAAATGAAGACAAAAAAGCAAAGCCAATCTAGGTTGATTTCGAGAGGTTTTTTGGTGCTTGGGTAATTGTGACAAGGACTGCGAGCCGCATGAAGATGGGGATGTTGTGAACATAAAAAACTATGGAAAACTGGTTGAGGACTTCTCTGGTCAAACAGCAAAACAGCAAAGAGGTAACAAGGAATTTTGAGGTCATATCATAAAGGGACTGTGAGACAGATGGTGTTTAGACCGGTTTCAGGTTTGGGATAAATCGTTGACGGACGTGAAGTAAGTAGGGCTATGCTTTAGAGGGTAGGAGATGATCACGTGAGGGACACATGCATTGGTCAACAGTTGAAACGGAGATCAACTCTGAAGATCATGCGGAGTCAGTTGAGGAATATCGGGATAAGCGGTGTTAACAGATAAATTGAGGGAAAACAAGGGTGTAGAGGTGACAGCTTATTTACCAATCCAAATCTCTGCTGGGCTGGAATCTGGGCAAGAGAACCGGTGCAAGAGGATTTTCTAAAAGATTCGTGTTGGGCCAAAGGGACAAACTCCAGGAATTTGAACATGTGCCCCAACCCGAGCATTTCTGAGAAAAATCAATTCAATGGGAACTGGATGAATTTTTTAAGAAAGAGGAAGTGATGTGGTGACAAAGATCCCGCGTGGTTAAAAAAGGTATAAAAAGACTCAGTTTTTTCAGTCTAAGGCCACTCAAAGAATGAATAAAGAAAAAACTTAGTGATGAAGATTCAAGAGGGGGATGGCATGAAAAGGAGGAGGATGTAGCGAGAGTTTTTACAAGTAACTTCATTTCTCAGGACCTCAATATTTTGAGAATGTCACAGACAAGGTTAGCACCCGTGTCACAGCAGTCCCATCTGGCATTCACCCAAAAAATCTTTGAAGCCCTGAAGCAGATGCACCCCACCCTTAAAGCCCTTGGACTCGATGGTATGCCTGCTCTTTCATAAATTCTTGCTTGGTCATGATATCTATAACACCGTTATTGATGTTCTTAAATGATCTTACTTTTCTTAATCATTCATCCTAAAAGATCTTGGAAATTGTCAAGATTTTCGGCCTGTTTAATGTAGTTTATAATTAAAAAAACATTGGCTAATAGATTTCAATCTATTTTACCTCATTACCATACATGAGAGTCAGAGTTCAGTACCGTTCTGATTGCTTTTGGAAACTTTCCATTTTATGCGGAAAAAGAAGCAAGAAGCGAAGCTATTGCCCTAAAGCTCGACATGAGTAAGGCCTATGACATTTTGAAATTATGCTCAAAATAGATTTTGATATGAGATGGATCAATCTAGTCATGAGGTGTGCATCTTTTATTCTATTCTGCTTAATGGAGAGCAAAGACAGACTCCTGAAAGAGGTCAGGTTATCTTGCTAGATAATTCCTATTTCTTTCTTCTGTGTGCAGAAGGGCTTTCAGCAGAGATGCAGAAAGTAGAGGTGACCTACATGATATCAAAAAATCATTAGAAGAGAAGCCCCATAACACAAAAACTTGTTCTTTGCAGATGACAGCCTACTTTCTCCAGGGCAAGCACACAGGAAGGAGATATCACTGATTTTGAAAGACTATGAACAAGTTTCAGGTCAACAAATCAACTTGGACAAATCATAGCTCTCTTTCAGCCGAAATGCTAGATTCAAATCGAAATTCAGAATAGGTGTTAAGCAGTGGATCGACAAGTACCGGGGACTTCCCACTTTGTTTTATAGGGAGATCAAAGAAGCAGGTATGGAAGTCAAAAGTAGAAGGCTGTCAAAGGCAGGCAAGTAGGGTTCTGATAAAAGCTATGGTATTGACATTATGAGTTGTTTTAAGATTCCTCAAATGAGCAGAAAGAGTTATTGATTAGCCAGTTTTGGTGAGGGCAGAGAGAGGCATTGGCTAGCATGGGATAAAGTGAAAGCAAAGCATGGTGGAGATCTCGGCTTCAGGAATTCTTTCAATCACAAAAGGCCAAAGAAAAAGACTGGAGATTAGTTCATAATCCTGAGTCTTTGGTATCCAACAAAGCTCGGCGATTTCCCCAGGAGATAAAGCTAAGTGAGGGTTTTGTCCGAGTTACACGTGGAGGAGCCTTGGGGAGACAAGATGGATTATTGAGAAAGGGCCAAGATGAAGATGGGGAATGGGAGGATAGAGAGGCTGACTAAAATGGCTTTAGTTAAAGTCTGGTCCCCTTGCAAGGCGAAGCAAGAGTTAGTGAAGATGACGAGCGAAAAATTGGAAATCAAGATCTGGTGACTTTTTATAGCTTTGAGGCAGAGCAAGTAATAACTGAGCAATATACTTCCAGAGGATATATTTCAAAAAGATGGCTGTGTGCCATTTTTCCTTGCACCATCACAGGTTGTGCCTATTAATGGAAGCTCAGAATCAGTATTTGGAGATCAGATGTGAAAGTGGTCTCTTCACCTGCCTCCTAAGGTCAAGCAAGTGCCATGCGAGCATGTCAATTTTGCCCACTAAAAAAGGTGGAGCAGCTTTGTGACAGATGTGGAATGGAGTCTGAATCTACCATTCATTTTGAAATGTCCCTGGGCATCTGGCATTTGTCTACTTATTAGCCCTTCATACTCAAGAGATGCAGGCTCTCAACTTTTCTGATTGGGTGAAGGAGATGGGGCTTGATGAGGAGCAGCTGGAACTGATGCTAGTCGTGGCATGGGATTTATGGAGTGATAGGAATTTGCTGCTTTGCTACCTTGTTTAATATATGTACAATTCACCAAATCTTGACAAAGAAAGAGCTCTTTTGAGTGCCGAAAAAGCAAAAGAGTTTTATTCCTCCTTGAAGGAGAACCCTCTGCGAAAGAGGCTATGCCTTTCCAATAACAACAGATAAAACGTCATCAGAGACGGGAACGTGTGATTCCTTATTCCGCGAATCGACTTCAGTTGAATAAGCCAATAAGATCGAATCGTCCGCACGCAAGCAAGAAATCGTCTTTGTTGTTTTCAACTTCTTCCATCTGCTCTCAAAAGTATCACAGGGAGTAAGGAACCAATCTGAATGACTTCCCGAAAAGGATGGAATACTGAATGAAATAGAAAGAAAGTACCCAAGTTCTTTTTTACATAATGGGATAAACGCTCCGTCTCAATCAAAACGTTTCCACACTTCCATTCTATCTAAGGACCAAGTTGGAGTTATGAAGTTTACCTTCCAATTAGAGTATAGAAAGCAACCGGTGGGACATTTTTTTACGTATCCCAGGATGCCCCTTAGCAGAATGGACTACTTTTAACGAGCGAAGAATATGCTTTAGTCTGGAAGTCAAGATAGTGAGAGAGGTTCCGAAGAAGAAATTCCTTTAGCGATCTCTTTTTCGAATTCGTCTGTGACATCATAGTTATTTGGTCTCTGCTTCCCATATCTATTTCTCGTCCATTCATTCAGTGGCTTCAAATCAATCTGTCTCTTACGCTTACGATTTCTGATCTGTACAGCATTCCTACTTTCGTCAAAATCCTTGTCAAGTCAATTAGGGAAAATCTTATCAGGTATGTGAAGTTATTAAGACACTATTTCGTTATTATCTTTCCAGGGTCCGCATCGCAGAATCGTGATATCTGGTTCGAAGTAAACTGTCTGAATGTAATTCTGTCTAAATCGTAGTCAGATCGAAAGCCCCCAAAAAAAATGAACTATAGATATCGTTTTCCGGTTTTGAGGCCCGAAAGGGATGCAACTAAATCTCTATGCAGTATATCTGCTTTACAGTCCTATCGTCAGTCTCATCCCTGTCGTGAGTGGTATCATGCGAAAGCGCAAGAAGAACCTATTTGCTGCACCAGCGCTTCATAAGAGAAAGAATATTACCGAAGTAGGGCAGGACTTTATCTTTTCTCCGGTGAAAAGGGCTTAAACTAAACTTCTAATTTAAGAATATTCTTTTAAGGATTCGATCTTTATAGAGGTATTTTCTCTACCCCGAATTCGTAACCTATTCAATTCCCTTCACCCACATAACTGGCATATCCATAAACAGGCGGTTCAGTGCTTATCCATTTTTCCACACCCCGGTGCTGCAGCAGCCTCATTCCTCCACTGCTCTGTTTGTACTCTAAGCTTAAGCTTCTTCAGTTAAATGCCTTTGTGGTATCTTCTAGCTTATCATTTACCTTAAAATAAATTGCGTTTACTTGTTTCCAACTCTTGTCCCAAAACAAAAGATTCAACCAGATAGTTAACTAATCTTGCTTGGCCTGAGCTGATGATACCTCCAAAGTCAAGTTAAGTTTTTTCATTTAGCAGATTTTTCATACTCTGACGGAAGCGCCCTTATTTTGAAGATGGAGATTTCCAAAGGAAAAGAAAAAGCCATGGTGCTCATATTTCTATTTGGCTGCCAAGTACCTCTTATAATGGCAAAAATGGATTGACCAACCCACCTCAATCTCCATCTATAAAGATACATAGAGACTTTGGCCGTGCCACTAACTCTTCTCGGAGAGGCATGCTTATATAAATTATCAATTCACAAGGTTTCTCAGGACCTCATAGACTACATTCAATATTAAGATTCCCCTATTCAACTGCACGTCCAAGAGCATTTGGGCTTCCATTTTTCTGACTGCATAAATCAGATCTTCCAGCCCCAGGAGGAGAATATCTTTTGGCAGCTCAATCCTCACGGTAATAATTATGTCAATTTTGCCTCAAATTCAGGTGATAAAGCCCTTTTTTCAGTAGATGAGATTATGGACCAGGGGTGCATATCCGCCCTTTTCCAAGGCTCCCTGAAATATACCCATCCTTTTCTTTTGGTCAAGGTCCCGCACTGCTCATGCTAAGGAAAGCCGCTAGGCAAGGCGTGAATTCTATTTTAGGTATTTTTTCCACTAGAAGCTAGCACCAACATCTTTGTTTCATCCCCGGGATTGAGAGTATAACGACAGCATCAAAAACAAGTGTGAAAAACCAAAACAAAAAACAAACCAAGCCCTTACCTTTGATTAGTTAGAGTTTCCTTTCCCAAGCCTAAATTGAAGCCTGTGAATTCATTCTTCAGAGAAAGAGTCCTTACTTTTTCGAGCTAAGTGAGAGGTTAAAGGAATTTCGCGATCGGCCAAGAAGGTTGTTGCATGGTACTTAGACTATTCGGGCTTTGTAGATCGATCAATAACCATTCTTAAGCGATGTTTACGATTGTTATAAGAGCCCTGACTTACTATATCTTACGACTGCGCACGGCTTCGAAATAAGTCGAAGAATTCAGGCCCATCTTGCTTATTTACCGGTAATAACACCCATTGCTTTCTTTCATGCTTCTTTCACTAACCTTCGTTGTTGACTTCGTCCATCACAGGCCTAGCTCATTTATTGACCCAGAGTCGATAGACTTTTTGGATAGCCAGAAAGGATAATTACGGTCAAAGTAGGATTTTGATTGAGCCTAGGAATAGCCCGAAATTCTCTTTTTTCTAAACTGTATGAGATCTTGGCATTTTACGATTTATAACGTGAAGGCTGAAAGGAAAGCCTATTAGAAAAGAAGAACTTTACACATGTTCCATGACATATAAAGAAGAAGCTCCAATAGCAAAACATAAATGACCTCACAGAATAGAATCCACCTATCTACGGGCGCTTCTAGAACCCTAGAACCATTCCTATATGTCTGTTCTGTAGCGGGAAAGCGACAGGAACTTTACAGGCATTCAAAGCATCTAAAGCCAGACTAGGCGACTAATATACTTTATAAGAAAGGTTAAGAATACTGCTTCCCCCGGCGGAATCCATAGTTTCAAACTAGCCTGCAACTGTATTCCCCCTAAACCTACATGGAGGTAAGGAAATGGGTCCTTTTCGGATCCCGAGAGTGATAGCGCCGTCAAAGAAGATGTGTCCTCTTGACCCCTTTCCTAATCAGAGAGAGACTCCTAAATCTCACCTGGAATTTACGACTCCAGAACGATCCCAACTAGAAAATGTCAATTACATAGAAAGGAATCGGGACGTTAAACTTCAAGCCATAGGTTGGGGTATTCAGTAGTCATCCTCCCAGCAGCGCCAAGACTGCTCCCGAGTCTCACATTCGGAAACCGCTCCTAACAAGGATAGAATCAATCTGACTCAAGATAGAACCTGAAACAGTCGCGGATCCAAAAAGTGTGAGAGGATACGACGACGCTTCCCACTTTGTTTATATCGAGGGCTGTTCTCCTCCCAACGATGAGAGAAAGGAAAGTGATATTAACGGCCATATGATGAACTCTAAAGGAAGATAATCTGGTTCACTCCTCTTTTTCTTCTTCTTACTACTTCCTGCCTCTCACCCGATAGTCACTCATTTTATGAAATATCATATCTAGATTTCCTAAGGCTATGGCAAGTATTACATTCTATGTCTATTTATATTCTTTGATCGGATGCCATCGGAGCATATCCCACTTACACCGTCTTTCTCCTTGGACCATGTCATCATTGGAAGATGCCTATCTCCCCCCATAGCTGGGTTCCTCGCCTTTGCCTGTAGCTCGTTTTTGTAGATAAAGCCCCACCCTCTTCCAAGGCCTGGAGGTTGGATTCGTATTTGATTTTGATGCGGCCTTCCTCAGTACCACAGAAAAAGAGGCCACCCTCTCTATCCTAAAAAAAAAAATTGATAAAACGATTTCATGCTCGAATCTGGAACTGGAAAGATAAGGAAAGCTTACTTGAATTTCTCGATCCAAATCATCGAGATAGATTTCTAAAGTATCTTTAATACAACAGGCGGAATTCCTGTTTTTACAGACCAATCCTTTCCCGATACGATAGGTAGATCGCAAAAATAAGATATCCGTTTTATAAGCAAATTGTCATGAACAAATCCCTTGACTTTTTCTATAAGACGAGAACGATAAAATCTGTAATTTCCACATAAAAGGGAGTTATGAATTGAATCTGAATATAGAATATTTCCGAAAGGGAAAACCACCTTCTTGCTCGCGAAAAAAAAAAGCGTACACCTTGTTTACTTCAAAAACCAAACTATCAATGGATTCATAGCAAAGGAAGGATTTACGAATATAGAAATAGCATGGATAAGAAACAAGTCCACAACAATAACTAAGATTGCTCGGGATTCGATTAGATCTAGAATTAATAGGATATAGAGCTTCATTTTGAAGAGAGAATCGTTGGGCATTGAAAGTCATTTCGATTTGCTTCATTCTTTTCACCCAAAAACCACAAAAACAAAAGTTTTGGTATTCCAATAACTCACGAAGTGTTAAGGTGATATTCAATCCCCAGTGTGTAGAAGTGGCTCAAGCTTGTACTCTTCAATACATAATCCACCTTAGATCATCCAATTACACAGAGCTCCAAGACAGAGCTGCTTCAAGAACGTAAAGAGAGACGGAGTTTCAGTCGAAGAAAGAGTATTCAGAAATATTCCGAAACGCCGTGTTAAAGAGGAAAAAGAGTACAGAAGACTGCTCGTTTGACTTTCAAGAAAAACAAACCTTTTTTACTGGACTTCTTTTGAAGCGGCTGTATCTCTCGGCTTCTAGCTCGTTATCAATAGAATCCATTACTAAGCTCAAGCGAAAGGTTTGACATCTCTCCCCATCTACTAATGAGAATCACTAATCAATAGAAGATTCGAGTGGCGTCGAATTCTTCTCTAGTCTTGTTATGTCGGGAAGAAAGATGCTATCAAGAAAGGGATAGGATAAGGAGGCTAGTCATATTCCTCTTTGAGAGCTCCCGGATCCAGATTGGGAATAGGAATAGAGAGAGTATACAGCCAAGGTAAGAGCTTGTACAGAGAAGGACCTCTAGAAGCCCACAAAGATTTCACTTAGCCTTAGATAGCCCAGTCAAAATGATATACTTCGCGGAGATCTTCCTCAAAGGAATTCTTTCCTTAGCGGTGGCATTAGGCGGGCCCATACTTTCAAGATATGTCATAATGTCATAATACTCAGTTTTTTACTCTTAGTGAGGATAAAGCCAGAAAGCAAGAACGAAAGTCTGTGATATACGAGATGGGAAATGGATTTGTCCCAACCTGTCTTTGATTCCCGGATCGATACAGCTCGACTTCCGGCGCTCTCTCCATCAACCCAGTTCACGAAAACAAAGCAAGAGATCGAAGCGGGGCAGAATAGCTGTGGTAGTAGGTGTGAAAGATACCTTAAATACCCCACAATCCACTACAGATAGACTCAAACCGAACTCAAACGGGCAGAAAGCTAAAAAGGAAGTTTTACCTAGTAAGAGGATATTTGAAGCTGACAGCAACAACCTCGAACAACCAAGTCTTGCCTAGCAAGGAAGTACCACAGAGCCCATACGCGAAAAAAAATTTAGCTAGTTCTTCTCTGAAAACTACATAAAGAAAGATAGAAAAGTTGCAATATAGGTTTCCCTGAGAAAGAGGTAACTCAAAATCTTTGTCGGGAGGGAAAGTCGAATAGTATAGCTCTTGCTGGAAGACGATTCGGGGCATGCATTATGGCTCCAACCATGGGTTCGTTGACAAGTCCAACAGGAGATCTACATTCTAGCTTTCACACTGCCACGAAACTAGTCGGTAATTGTAAGATCAGCACGGATCAGAACTCAAGTATGATACACTCCTAACTGGCGGAGGGGGCTTTACAGCGGAGAAGAGCAGCTATAGCATCATTGTTCATCTTCCCCTAGCTACTCCTATTTATTATTATAATGAATTCTAAATTATAGTAGGTCTCGCGAGCCTCAGGCTCAGGGGCTACTTCTTTACTTATTTCAAATAAATAAGTTAAAGAGATAAGTATATAAAAGGATAGGATTCAAGTTTACCAACAAAGGCTGCATCCGTTGGCCGTTGGTATAGATGCCCGGGTGATTTTAGATGCCTCCCCCCCCAAAAAAAAAAGGAAGATCCTGTTCAAAGTACGTCTACCGTAGGAACGAAAGAAACCTTCTACCGCTGGAATGTCATCTTAAAGGCTGTTAATCATCCCCACTTTAGATAGGCACCTGAAAATACGTGCTATCGGAAGACCCAGGGATAATATACTAGCAATCGAAGTTAAGGAAATATAAGAAGCTGCACCAGATACTGATTTCGCGGCGTAAAGAGTCTTATCTACGGCATGGCATAAAACTCTACTATAGAAAATGAAGAAGATGCTGTCGCTTCATTGATAGCATCCGATCCGGGTTTATCAACCGTTATTGGACCGACTTTTTTAAACTCAAATCCTTTTTTTTTTTAAGAAAAACATTCAATACCAGCACTTCTTAATTGAGCTAGCTACCTGTCGGGTCAAAGCAACTTTGAAGTCGAGCCTTCCTTCTAACCTTCTTCAAAGTGAAAGTCAGTATATTTTCCTTTCCTCGGGAATTTTGGTTGAACAAGAGTTTTTCTTTCCCCGCTACTGCTTTCAATTGAGCCACGTCATCGCGTCGCCCCTCTCCTTCTTCTCCCTTCAAAAACCTTAAGCCTTCAATGGCAGCTGGTTCAATGTTAGAAAAAACCAGACAAAGCCCTTACCTGACTTACCTGGCTCCAGGCAAAAGCGATGAAAAGGCTCAAGGCCCCTAAATTGAATATTGGCACGCCCATGAGACAAAGCCTAGCCCTCTTCTGATCCTAGTTGGCTCGAGAGTAAGGCAGGCTACTAATAAGCAACAACAAGAAAGGAATTATTGATCCAAACACGAGTAAGGATCACCCGCAGATAGAATAACTCCTAGGACTCTGTAGAAAAACATCTCGCGGAACTCATTATTCTATCTAGGCTCAAAACCATCCATGCTCCAAAAGCGATCTCTAGAGCTTCCATTGGAAATAGCTATTTTTCCAATAGCAGAAAACAACCCGGGATTCCGTCCCGCTAGACCTATTGACTCTTTGTGTTACTCCCATAAAGGGGTCTTAGTTCATGTTCGCAATGCCCGTATCTCTGGAAAGTTCTTGACTAGATGTGAAAACGTCTCTTTCAGATGTTCCCGGCCCCCTTTAGTCTCTTACGCACAGCTATGACATCTCAAGAGCACATTGTCTTCTATACGCTCTTGAATTCTATGTGGCAAATTTGTCTAGTGGGTCCCGTTCCTGCTCTCTCTAGTTTCAAGCTCATCACAAAGTGAAATAGAGTCTATTGAGCTTCTTTTCTTTTTCAGTATATTCCTTTTGCCAGGGTACGCCTGGTACTCCCACCTTGCCTTAAAAGTGAAAGCAAAGGGTCATACTGTCACGTCTATACAATAACAAGATGTAGCGGTTTTGCAAAACTTTCTAAAGAGCTAAAATAGCATATCCAAAGAATTGTTTTGCCAATGAATGATGGATTCACGATTCAAAATTGAGCTCTACTGATCCTATAGAAAAGAAAGTGAAACTTATGTGGCAGAGTGATACAGATTGAGCTATACCTCGTGAAAATGGGTATAAGGAAAATATCTTCTTACTCTCTAAGGAATATATGCAGTGTTGATCATCTATTCACCAAGACGGATTGATAGGACAGCAGAGTTTATTCTTCCCAACGAAAGAGAGGCATTACTCATTTGAAAGTGTCCCACGGTGAGCCATAATTCAATTTCTATAGCTATTAGCTAAAATCGGGATCCAAGGCTTGACCCTTTACCCACGCAATGTGGCAAGAATCTCCGATTGAATTTCAAATCGCTCATTTACTCATATGTTACTAAGAGTCTGTCTCGCTGCGGATTCAATAGTACCGGGGGATCTTGGTATGGCTCCACTATAGACCGCGACGTCTTCCTAAAAGCATAAGTTTACTAAGTTTACTACAAGTTTTTTATAAGGGAAAAGGTGTAACTGTCAAATCGGTTGTTACAGAATCTGCTCTTTTGGGGGAAGCCCGCTGAAATGCTGAAATAAGGATCTCTGGGATAATCTTTGACAAAGTCCTAGTCCTCTTTTACTGCATTACCACGAAAAACAGAACTTTTTTCATAAAAAGAAAAGGAGCGCTCTCTGCGACCCTATTTCTCATAAGTCGGATATGCATGAAATGCTAAGTCGGGCTTAGCCCTTTGTTTTTCCACCTTGCCTCTGATCCCTTTCCTATTTCCTATTATAAGTACCGCACCGAGGGGCTCCACCGATAAGCTCAACAGGTGTCAATGGTTCACTAGCGGAACACTTTTTCCAATGTGCGTAAACAGAGATTTTCAATGATGGAAACCATTTATATCTGCCAGACAGAAGAAAGGGGCTAAAAGAAACTTTCCGGTGAAAAGGAATGGAAGGCCAGCCTTCTGCTGATCTTAAATTGCATAACAGAGGAAAGGATAGAAAATAGGTTGACAGTAGTAGTACCGGTTAACTAATATTAGTATTAGGTATAGAATTCTATGTGTTAAGCATATAGAGAAAGTAGCTGCATTCCTACTCCTTCTTTTTCTTTTTAGTTCCCCAAAAAGTGGCTCTGAGTCTAAGAAAACCTGACTTTCCATTAGCTCCTTTTACGAAAAAACCTATTGAGCCAATCATTCAATATAAGTAAAGAAAAAGATGCTTTCTGAAGCAGAAAGAAAGGGGAACAAGAAGGGGAGTCATAATCATAACATAAGGTCTCCAAGCCTCGGAGGAGAGCAAGGGGTATTCTAACAACGGTTACTGCCTATTTTCAAGGAGGTTACAAAAGAAAGCTTCGAAAAGGGCTAATCGAATATGAGATCTTCCCTTAACTACCAGCTCGGGGTCTTTTGCCCACGAATCTTTTAACTGGCTTCGTAAGGAATACTTTGACTATTTGAAGAAATTGGTTCTCTGACAGTGAAATTCCAGGTGAAAAAAGCCCCCTTACTCCTTACAAGATGAATTGCCTCTAGTTCCGACTTAGGCTTTATCTTATTTCTTTGGCGCTTGGCTGAGCTTCTCTTTAGATTGGGGAATACTTTTTTTGGTCTTGCACTCGGAAAAGTACTAGTACTGGATCCACCGAGCAATCTCATTATTTTCCTTTATAATTCATTACAGAATCCCCGGTCTTTGCTTTGTCGGATGGACTCTTTTTGTCTTGCTTTCTAGATTCTAGAAATCCCCAATATCTCTGCTCTTTGTCTCGGAAAAATACTGGCTAGCCTTAAAAGCCTGAAATCAGCAGATTCATTAGCATGGGCCGGCAAAAGCTTCTATTCCGAGTTACGACTTCGTCCTTATCCTTATAGGCTTTATAGCCAAGTCCACAAGAAATTGATTCGTGAACAATAAGAATAGCTAAAAAAACGCGATGGCTATTTCGCTTATTCCTCCAACTTGAGATACTCTATTTTGCCATTCTTAACTGAATAATTCAAGTAACCATCCCAGGCATGTAAGAAAGACAGACCTAAAGTAAGCTAGGTTACTTTTCCAAATGGTTTAACGCTCTCCATGTCAGTTCCCTTTTCAGGCAGACCTGTTTTTTTTTCTGGAGTTTTAGTGGAAGCATTTAGACCGAGTAGTTGTATTGTAGTTGTCCACCTTTTGTAGCAGCATAAGTCCCAATTTAAGGAGTAATAGTTAAGTATCTTTACAAGAAGATAGTGGGAGTAGCATTAGCAGAAGAGGGGAGTGAGTTTTCAATCTTTTACACTTGAAAGCAGCTCCTTAAGGATAGCATGTTCTCTTCATTTTGCTTTCGAGCGAATCATAGTCGGAATGGGGAAGAGTGTCTAGCCCTAGTCGGTAATAGATTGCATGAAGGGCAGTCTATTTTTTACCTCAGGAAAGCTAATCAATATCAGTTAGGAATATCACAGGGATCTACTTGAAGTGCTTCTGACTTCAAATTCCGGGCCTGTCATCTTTTCAATCTTCGCCCCAGGCAAGGAATATCCCTAGCAAGCTCGAGCAGAAGCGGAGATGAAAATCAACTGCTTCTTTATTTAGACGCAGGATATCTTTCATTTTTCAATTAAAGCTAGCACTCTAGGCTTTATGGCGCAAGAAGGTAAGCACGTATTGGGGGCCAGCCTAGTGTCTTATAAAGAACCAGTGCCATTCCTTATGTCTTACATTCCATATCCAGCTGAGGTCCACTAGGCAGTCATAAGAAGGGGCTGGTTTTCATTTATAGCGAGTAAAAATTCCTAGGGTTATAGTCTGACCTACCAAGGTAAGAATCCCACTAACTAACTACTTCTTTTTTAATAAGGGGCTACGAGCAAAACCGTTTTACCAAGCCTTCCGCCTTTTGAAGAGAGGAGTGAAAAGAAAGAACTGAATTGCCAAAAGAGAGAAAGTGATGGTACTAAAGAGAAAGGAGCTAAGAGGCGCCCCACTATCCTTGAGTTCGTCAGTCTATAAGTCTTATATCCTCTTGTTGAAAGACAGTGAAAAAGAAAAATGCCTTCTAATTCGAATTTCATGGGCAAGATCGCTAGGTTCAGGCGTGAGGATTTATAAAACCTGCTTTCTTAATCAATTGTACCAGCCTTTCCATCAGTCGTGTTTTTTTGACTTCTCTCCGAGCGTCAACTTGCTTGATTCACTAACCTAGTGTTCTCATCCAGGTCGGGTCGAAGCAAAGCGTTTTCCTCCCTCTTCCTACTATTCAAGGCACTTAATGGGACTACTTTAATAAATCTTGGGTGCCTTAAGAATAAGATGAGATTGATTTAGTAGCTTTGCTTTATTAAGTGGGGGATTGTCTATGACCTTGACTTAACCTTGAACCTTGCCCTCACCCTTTTATTCCGATAGCTTAAAATGCTTTAATGGAAAGAATTTACTGCAATAGGATGAGCTACTGGATCTACTACTGATTGATGCAGGTGCCTAGATCAGGCATACCTAATACGATGCTTCCTCAGCTACTGGTGAAAAAAACCTAGCCAACTGAATCATCGAGCTTAGCAACTAGTTTTTTTGAACTGAGCTAAAACAAAAAGGAAAGAGGATTTCTTATTTAAAGAGTGTGCATCAGTTGAATCAAATGAGCTATTTTAGTAATGGATTGACCGAATGAGATATTTTTTCGATACCTTTGTCCCTGGATGCCCTTGTCCATTCGCCCATGCTGATCCTTTGCGCAAGGATCGTCCTTACCCTGAGTCACCTAAGCGGAAAATTCCTGTGCAAATAGCTTGAATAGATGACACTCTCGCTTTACAGTTCTAGGACAGATGGATCTAGAACCAATCTCGCGTAAAGTCCATCTCTGGGGCTGAAGTCTTTTCCGCTTGTCCATTCGGTTCTTAGGCCAGTCACTACCTCTCCCTTGGAAAAGAATTCCACCTTAATGAAAATTACTTAATAATATAAATATATTAATAATATAATAGGCTGGCTGTTCTCCTAAACCTGAATGAAGAAAATAATTGAGTGCTTTCTGCCCTCCAATTTCGATTGGGGAGCAGCATTCATTCAACCTTCGCTTTCACTCGCAGATACTTCCTTGTTGAATAAGGACGGGCTAGAGTGCTACGGAAAAAGGAGATTCCTTGCTTGCCGTTGGACAGCTACTGGATTCTCTCTCAGCAAGATCCTCCTTTAAGAGTAGCTGTCTTCGATTAAACCGAAAGGAAAGGGATTCGATGAAAGGAAGGAAAAGAAAAACCTCGGCTTCCTCTGCAGTAGCTAAACAATGACTATTTTGATAACTTAAAGCTTTTCAAAATGCAAGTCAGTCACTATATGATAGAACCAGAATCTTCTATTCACTCCAATCCTACCTCCACCGTAGTTATACAGTCTCGTAGACGTCGTGGAGCGTCTTATTTCTCTCACACCATCACACGACCAGATATCACTCAGCCTTGTCAGTCAGTTTATGCAAAGTCTCTTAAAGTAAGGGTCTAGAGGCTTTTTTTTCTTATCTATAAGCCAAACGACCCAAGACTACGGGAGAATCCTTTATTGAGGACCCTTTAACGGGAGTCCGCTTCCCACCTCATTCTCGTTGTCTGGAGAGGCTTTTGGCCACACGCTGCGAAGATCACGAGGTATTCCACTCGTCATAATAAACTGACGAGCTTCGGCAGGAGCCTAAAGCTCTGCTTGCTTGGAAGTAGAGCTCAGGGTGGCTTGGAGTTACGCTATTTCGGATAGCGAAGAGAAGAGTTTTGCGATTTCTACGCTTCAAGTCAAGCGAATCATATAAAAAAACTTATCTTTTGTACCCTTCTTTCTCATGGGCACCTTGTATCAGGGAAAGCAGACTGAGATCCAAGCCTAGCTTGAAAGAGATCAATCACAACCATGTGGTGAACCATACCGAGAGAAATAAAGCACAGGATAGAGACTACAGTCGATTCGTAGCATCTGAGATTGCCTGGTATTCAATCCTCTCTGAGCTAAGAGAATGAAATGAGGCTTCCCCCCCATTCTAAGATCTCCATTCAAAAGGAAATTTATCGAGATGAATCCCGGCTTGAAGTAAAGTGCAAGAGTTTAAGCTTAAGGAAGATGCCTAGCGCTCTTCTCTTTGCAATAACCGCTGTTGGGGGGAAGCAAATTGACCTTAAAATGAAAAGAATCTCAATAGGCTTTTTTAATAGAGAAAGATGTCGATTCATAAGTCGAGGGCTACCTAAATCCTTATTCTTTCGAGTAAGCACTTTTAAACTAACTAAAGCTCAAAGCCCATGCTAATCTTTTTTTAGCAGAGGCCTTGATGAATCCATCTCGATGAGAGGTCTATCACGAAAAGTTTCACTGCTTTCGTAGCAGCTCAACCAGTAGCCGGTAACCGGTCTCTTTCTGCTACTCCTTTTCTTGGTTCGTACAGGGGGATTTCTCTAAGGAGTTCGTTCATTTCCCATGAATCAAGGCTAGTCCCTTAGACAAATCTTCCTGCGGGCTACTTTCTTTTGTATCCTTTCGTTCTTCTGGCAATAACCTAGCCTGATAGGCAGAGATGAAGAAGCTTCAAGTGCAGATAGTTCTTGTGTTGAAGGGCTCAGTAATTAGTCTTTCTTTGTAAAGCTCTTGTAATTCACTTCACTGGATGCCAATGCTTGGATGGTGAGACAATCGCCAGCCAAAACAAAGCTGGTTTTATTCTGATCATCGGCTTCTTTTATTGTCATCGGGGGTCAGAACCGGTGCTCAACGAGAAAAAGCATTCTCTAGCCCCTGTGGTAGTAGATAGTTGATGAAGGGGAATGTGATGGAGTCGATCAGTGCATTTCAAGAATGGGCTGCAAAGTGGAATATAAAGGTCTTTGGTAATCTTTTTCAGCGAAAGAAAGAGTTGTTGGCGAGGTTGGGGCTATCCCCCGCAATGCATTAAATAGAGGATTTCCACTAGAGCTTTCAACGTCATAATAAAAATGACTCAGTGATTGGTCTAACTAGACCTGTTCAAGAAGTGGGGTAGAGTTCAAGTGAATGGGAGACTGTCACCCTGCTTTCTTCTTCCTCCTTTCAATGGTACTGAAATATGTGGGGATAACCATGGAAGGCTACTAGAAACGGATTTTTTTTTGAAAGCAAGTCCCTCGTAATTACAACAATAAGAACGATTGGAATAACGAACCTCTTCGCCAGTTCACTCCATTGAAGCTACCTTTGAGCCAGATCTATCCGTTGCTTGGTCCGCCTATTCTGATTTCTCTTTCTGGTCTGCCTGTTGCTGCTCCTGGTCCTCCCATTGACTTCTGCCGAATACGAGAGGTCAAAAGCAAGTCAATCCATCTCCCGCAGCTTCTTCTTAAGACAAGGAGTCAATCCTTTCTTACGCTAGAGCCCGCCGGCTCCCTTTATACGGTCCCAATAGAAAAAAGACACTAAGCTAACATGTAACGAGTCTCTCTTCCAGCTGGAAGCCTTAGTTCAGTCGAATGAGTTTTGAGAGGCGAAACCAAACCGCCTTACATCTATACAGCCTCGCTTCCAACCGAGATCAACAAATTTCGTAGAGTAATATAATATGGGTTGAAGCTTTTGGAAGTAAGGACGGTTGGAACGATGTGTGAGAGCAGAGCCAGTGGTTGTCTAGCCCAAGAGAAATTCTCGGGAGAGGGACGTGAGAGCCTGGCCCACTCGGCCAAATTTTGTCTGCTTTCCTCAAGCTCCATTCGTACTTCTTCTGATCACTCCAACTCGAGTTCGATCTTGTCTCAGGAAAGAACAACGAATAGGAACGAGACCGCCCAGGCTGTAAGCAGGTCTCCCCGGTCGAACTGAACTGAGGCAAGAAAGGGCTCAAGCTTCAACAGGGGAGGAATTCGAATTTATCGTTAATGCAATGAGGATAAGGAGGATATGATCTTTCTCAACGGAAAGCATGGGAAAATGTTTCATATCCTTCGAACAGACGTACAAGATAGCCTTTGATACACGTCACTAGCTGTTTCACTACTTTACCTAGAATAGTCCAATCACAAAATGAATTGTATTATCCTATCAGGAAGTAAACAAAAACCACATGCTCTTTTAAAGAGCACCTTTAGGAGTCCTAAGCTAACCCCTGCACCTGATTCATCCCCTTTAATAAGGCCTTCGACTCTTTCTACGGGGTCACTTAGACTAGTTCATCGAAGTGGCTTGCCATCCATCTTCCAGCTCAAGGGGATTTTATGTGAGCTCGGCAACCAACCTCTTTTTGGCTTGGTCTGCTGCGGCCACTTTACAAAAGATTTGTGTTAAAACATATTCTGGTTCCGAACTCCTTTTCCTGTTATGAGGAATCGAAAAAAGCCTATATTTTCGTTGGGAATACAATTCCAAGGTTTCCATTTTCTTTGATGAACCTCCTCCTCCAGTCACCTATTGTACAAAGACAATATCCATTTCATTTCGATGATGAGAAAACAGAGGAGGGAAAGCAGCCTTTTCTTTTTATCTAGTTCCTTAGACTTTCCTCGAGATTGCCCTTAGTACCTCTCCTTGCCAAATTGACTATTCACTCATGGCATGGGAAATTGGCTTTTCGTTCATCTGTTGAAGTTTTTGTTTATAGTCAAATAATATCAGAAATAAGATAAGTAGTTGACCCTTTCAATTGATTAAAGGGCCCTTGCCGCTCTTATATCTCTTATATTATTAATTATTATAGTAAGCGCTGCAAAGCAAAGTAAGTAGGAAGAAAAGGGCCCTCTACAGGGATTCTGTTCTTCTTTCCCGGGCTTAATTGAATCCGAGTCAATTATTTTCTTCACGGTCATATCCATAAACTTTCATTCAATGAATTTGACCGCCTCAAGGCTGGAGAAAAGAACTTCCTAATGTGCCTGATGTTTTCAAAAGAATAGCTAAGTAGCCCTTCAAGGCCTCTGAAGGATGCCGAGAATAAGCTATTGCTTTTTCGGTTTGCTCTTATGAGATGAAGCTGCTAACTTTCCTCTCCCGCCTATTTAAGGCGAGCATCTACAAACACGATGCACTGAAAGAGCTCGGAAGGCACTAAAGTTGGATAACTGCTCCTTAAAAATCTACATCTTCCGCTTAAGGAAATCATTCGATGCACCTTATTCTTCCGGGTGGTAATACGAGTCCGTTGTGATTTTCTCTTATGTCTTTTCATTGCCTTAGATCCATTAAACAATCAGCAGCCAGACTGCTGGGATTTCCTTGGTGGAAGCTCTTTCTGTCGGTATTACCACTGCACTCGGTCAGTGACTCTTTCCTTTTGTACCTGCTTTCTTTACTATTGCTTGTGTTGTCCCAGGTAAGAAGAAATGCCTAAATATCTGTACTATGGCAAAGCAGAAATGCAGGAAAAGACCCCATTGAACTGCTTAGTTAGACATTCTGCTGTCTAGAAAGAGTAATCTTTTTTACGCCCTGCTGCCTTTACTCAACTCATATACAAGACAGCATGGAATTGCCCCAGCATTCTTCAGACAAAAGGGCATCACCTTGGAAGATAAGAAAGGCCCAACGCTTTTCTCTTGATCTGGTTCTACCTTGAGAATCCATACATGAAGGAAAATGTGGAATGTCCCGACGTCTTGTGATTTCAGGCAGTGGAAAGTCATTCTAAGGACTGGCACGCTTTCAATCTCTGTAGTCGACACACATCCAAAGTCCCCCTTCCGACAAGGTGAAGAATGTTGGCGACCTATTGGCTATTTAGCCACGGCAATGAAAGAAGAAGTTGCTGACCTAAGAGCATTCAAGAGCCCTGAATCCCCAACTGATCTACCATCTTTCGTCACGCGTGCAACGACAGAAGGCCTATTTAGTTAAAAGGTTTCCCTTCGTCCTCAATCTTCAAGGGTCGTAGCTTATACGATTCAATGTGGTTGCCTTCTATTGTATTGGACAAAGATCTACTGTAAGATGATGGGGATCGAAAGCTCTGT
>JAYMTT010000080.1:0-22827 GCA_036898025.1 Hypseocharis bilobata
ACGAAACTCTCCTCTATCTACCTGATTTATTGAGAGCGAAGGCTCCTTTCTTCTCTATGAAAGACCTTACTCTAAGCCCAAGTCACACTCGACTCTATATAAGGATGCCACGAATGACTTGACTAGAGATCAATCATTATGAACTGAAATGGGCAGTTTAAGGTCCGTAACGATGAAGGGCTTTATCCAATGAGGATCTCTTATGAAATAAATAGCAGCAGGTCAAGTAAATAAAAGACTACCTTCTTGACTCCCATTCTCGCGGACGGGGCTCTTGCTTTGGAATAGAAAGAGCGAGTGAGCTGGCATTGTCCACTGGATCCGCTATCGTACTTGCCTTAGCTTATTCTATATTGCCTCCGTGATCCACCTTTGATCCTCCAATAGCAATATAGAGACTTGACTGACTTTCCTTCGTAGACTTCTTTCCTTAGTCTTACTCACCTAAAAGAGCCCAATTACATTGCCTTGCTAAAAGGTCTATTTGTTTGTAGAAAGTCCCCTCACTTCGTTCGTCCCTCATGCCCTTTATTTAACCTATTCAGGTAGTGAAAGAAAGGTTTTGGTTACGAGCAAAGCCCTGTTAGCTGTGTATAAAGACTAAGAAAATAGCTTATTATAGGTTGAGTGTGTCGGATCGGTATGCTTTCCCTGAATGACGAAAACAAGATCATTATGAACCTAGTCTATCAGAGATCATTAAAAACCTGATCAAGTACCGCCTTTCTTTACCGTGTGAAAAAAATGTACTGCTTGCTTCAGCCAACCCTTAACTTCCCTTCTAAATCTCAAGGAGTATAACCGAAGTTGGGGATCCATTTATTATGGAATCCCTATCCTGTCAAGTATCTACCGAACCGGAAGACTAAAGACTAAGCTAAGCAACTAGACCTTTCCTTAGTGAGAGCATCTCCTCATTTATCAACGGGGCATACTATACTTCCAATTCATAATATCTTATATAGTATAGTCTCAGCTTTTTATGGATGCCTTCAGTATTCAAAAAAGCTTGCACTAAGTAAGGAGCATATTGAGATTCTACCTAATCCACCAATCCAATCAGTATCATTACAGAACTTGGCCCATCTGATTTCACTATGTATTGTTATAGCCCGTCCCATCCACATCACTTAGTGCCTTTCTAAAGTATGGTACGTAGTCGCTAGGCGAAGGTATGTATTAAGGCAATGCAATTGGGGCTGAGCTTCTGGGTATCATACGATTGAGGAGTGATAACTAAAGACCTAGATCCCACAAAGAAAGCAGTCACGCCAATATAAATAGAGAAGGATTACAAGGTAGGATGAAGGTTCCTAAGAATCATAGTGGAGTTCCTCTTGTTATGAAGTATACGTGCTTTCTAACGAAGAATTCATTTCTGCTTTCTCTTTATTGAGAACTTTCCCTAGTGCTTATGAGAGTGAGAAGATAGATCAACCTATAGTATAGTTGCGATTGCCCAACTTCCCTCCCAGAGCCAGATGCGAGACTGAAAGGTATGCAATTGAAGTCAGAGAGATACTGCCCAAGGAAAGAAAAGAGAATCTCATTACAAACCAAACTTTGGCCATTCTAAACCGGAGTCGGAAAACTCAGATCTTTCATCACCTGAATGACGCAATAAAGTATACTTCCCGTCCCCAGCTATTAGGGTTCTGGGATTCCGGCGTCTCATTATTATTGGGGTTCTGTGTATGTACAGTTGAGCGTTTTTGGCCAATCGCAACATAGACACAATATAATGTCTCACTCTCAGAGGTGGACCTTGAGAAACTCAGCATACTGGACGTAACCGAAGCCTATAAGTCTAGGTTTCGGGTCAAATAGGAAGAACTAGCGGGCTAATTAGCTTTCCTAACAATAATGGGAAGACTAAAAGATTCTATTACGTACGATATTAAATGAAACCAGTTCTTCTTTATTAACGAAAAGAAAGAACAGGAAAAAGATTGTGCCAAGAAAGTAACCTGCTCAATAGAATCCTGCCTAGCATTGGCTGCCCGCCTATAGAGTGAGTTCGGATATCTTCTTTCCTAATTCGGTCTAGCAGAAAAAAAGATAGCAAAAGCTACCCAACCCACTAGTTTAATAAGCCCAAAAGAAAGCAAAAAAGAACATAACCTCCGATACGCTGAAGTTATCCCCGCTATTGCTATAATAGATACTTCTTTTACCACTTTAAGTTGAGAAATTCCTTATACTAAACTAAACCAGAGTGACGTTTGTAAATGCTCGACCTCCGGTTGAGGGAAGGATGCATACTAAGGTCACCAAAGCCTATTTGTGGTAACGAAGTTGGCTGACAGACAGACAATGCAAAGGGAATTCTTTCATTTAAGGGGGGGACTTTTCCAACATCAACTCCAGTTATCAAAATAATCTAAATGAGGGTAAGCACTCTGAGTTTCAAGAAGACATAGCACGTTTAAAGCTTTAGCCCAGCGAATAGAAGATACTCAGTCTATCAAGCAAGAGGAAAGGTCTCGTCTCATTCCAGCCAGAATCAAGGCTGGTGTTTTCAAATGTACTCTTATATCTATCTATGTAATTAGGTTCTGGACCCGTCCCTTGTTACGCTCTCGCATCTGGAGAACAAAAGTCTGGGGCGACAGATCATAGTGAAAGAGTGGGGTTGGATTATGGATCGTAATGGAAGTCTCTTTGGTTGGATTATTAATGCCTGCCTTGCCTCTTCCTAGTTGTCATGGGAAAGAAAGGATACGAAGGTTTAGAAAAGGAGCTTAGTTGAAGCAAAGAAAAATACCGTCGAATTAAGGTAGAGGTAGGTAATTGCTTCTTGAGAGTCTGGTCCGGGTATTGACTTTCAAGTAGTTAGTTTGACCAACCAAGTGAAAGACGTCCTATTCTAGGGAATCGTAGGTTCTAATCCCTAAATCACTCCTATCTTTCTTGCCGAACTCTAAGGTTCTCGGCGAACTACTTAGTCAATCGTGAAGAATCCAAAGTGCATTAGATGCCTTAGCGATTATGAGTAAGTTGTCAAACGTAGGGTAAGGGAACCTGCAGGTTGTAATAAATCCCTGTACTTGACTCTTTACATAGGATTGGGAATTGATGCAAGCTTTCTAAGGGAATGTGTTAAGAGGGAATGAAGGAGCGTATAAAGTTTCATTCTTTTCCTTAGCAATCGCATGTTGGTACACCGGGATAGCAGACACTTCAAAGGGAATGGCTTTATCGATAGATAAAGGTATGCTTTTTAGTATCGTTTACGAAGTAGATGGAGCTCCGCAGGGCGACCAAGAAACCTCACATTATTTTGGGCTGCCTTAGCATCCTCCCCGACCTTGGATACACAGTCTTAATCTGGGAATTCTATGAAAAGGGAATAGGCAGCAGCTACTCTCTTTCTCTTTCTTTTTCTTTGTGAGTGACATTTAGGCGTTAACTTCCTTTGAAAAGGAGTTTGACCGAGCTAGTAGGGAGGGATGGGCTCCATAGATAAAGATGCTTGACTATTTATGAAACTACTGAATAGCTAGACCAAAAGGTACTTTCATTGTTTTCAGCGAAATCTGCATTCTAGAAATCAACACGGATCATTCGTTCAGGAGCTATCAACAAAGTAAATGAGCGACCACACGGAAAAAGGACCCATTGAGTCCCATGCATGAGCCTACTCATAGTATATCTTCTGCTTTCTCGTTCCTCAGCCTTTAACTAAGTCCTACTAAAGTTGCGTTGCCTCAGCAGTTCGAACATGATGAATCAGCAGCTAGCCCTATGGATCTTATTCACTGAACAAAGAAAGAGCAAATCCTAGCTGATGAGACTATTCAATGGAAAGATGATCGAGCCCAACTTCCTTGCCTTACGAAAATTGGTGAGAACAAGTTGACTCCTTTCCTGACTCACTATCGTGTGAAACTATGATCAACTCCACGTGAAAGGAACATTCGAACCCTTGGGATATGGATTAGAGGTATACGTTTTCTTGGTTAGCCAGAGTCAACCCACTCGTGTTCCTACTTCTACCTACCTATCCCCAGGCGCGGAGCGTGATAGCAATAGTTTTCGTTTGCGCTTGAAGACCTAAAAAATCTTTGAAGTCGCTTACGCGGACTCTTTTTTATTTTGAGGGTAGTTTACGCCTAAAAGAAGGAAAACTCCACTTTCGTTTAATGAGAAGAGAATAAATAGGAAGTAGTATCCTATCTGCATTGAGTTGGATTCCTTTGAGTTTCGGCTAATGGAAATACTTAGTGCAACACGTGCCAAGTCTTGTTGAAATTCGTCGGTTCGAATCCCTACCGTAAGAGATGGGATTAAGTGTTAACGATGGCTATAAATCACATGCATACTCTGGTGACTGAGCTTTAAGAGGTGGGATTCCGTCTTGGGTAAAATGCTTCTTTCAATACCCTACCCTTACTTCCCCGCCGGTCCGGAGTCTAGTTTTTCGTCTCCTAAATGTCAAATCTGTCCTAACTTAGGGATTGGAATAGTACTTCATTCACAAATGAAAGTCAAGTATCCTCTCCGTGAAAGCTAGAAAGGAGGGCTTTACCGGCTAATAAGGATCTTAACTGAAAGATTTTCACTTAGTGCTTAGTGGTAACCTTCGAGGGCAATTTCAGAAGTGGGAATATAAAGGGAAGGCTTCTTGGTCTTCCGGTTGGGACTCGAATCGATATAATCCTAATCTCTGGAATTCTCCCATCTGCTGGAGATCGAGCTAGGATCGGGACTGGCATCTCGCTCTATACAGGCAGCATAAACCAAGGAATTGGATCTATCTCCTCTACCTCAACCCTTCTGGGAACTATAGGAAATAGGCTCGTATTTCAGCCCGAATTAAGGGGCTGTTTCGCTACCGAATAAACCAAGGAATTGAATCGATTTTTTATCTTAGATAGTAGAGTTCGATCGAGTTAGGTAAATAACCGTTTTTACCTTTAGTAGCGGAAAGCGACAGAGTTAGGCATTAGTTTTCTTTTTGGTGGTTGAGCATGCCCAGCCCAATTTCGATGTTCTGTGAATTTGGAGGTCTATTGAACCTTCTCTTTGTTTCTTTGCTATTGGGTGAAAGTCCCCTTTCTCGTGTTCGTCCGCCAGAAAAGAGTGGATCTGGTAAGAGAGAGCATCCTACCTCCGAGCATCTAAGATGGATTACGGACTGGGTGGTTGAGCATGGTGGTGTAAGACCCCTCTTTGACGTATAGTTGCGAGTTCTATCTTCCCTCTAGCTACCGGAACAACAAAGCAACATAGCAACATAGCTCCATTAGAAGAGATCCTATTTCTATCGCTTAAGTCGAGAGCAAAGAAAGAAAGAGAAGCTGAAACCATAGAGCTAGTTACTTTCAGAGGATAGCTCTCCCTCCAGCAGATGGGAGAATTACTACCAGAACAAGGAATAAGAGAAGCATTAGGCTCTCCAACTCAACCGCAAATAGAACCAGTCAGAGGTTACGGAGTATGCCACGTTCCCTCTCCCTATGGTCGAGATCTTACCAAACCAAGAGAAGTATGCTGAGTTTATAGACGATGGTTTAGAAGTCTACTTAGTGGGAAAACCCACTACGCGGTGACGGAAAGTATACAACGTTGATAACTATGGGAACAAAGTAGGTGAGTCTTTAGACGATTGTGCAAGGTTTAGGAGTATACTGGGTTGATTGACGTTAAGTCCGCTTTGTCGCCACGCCAGATGATGGAAAAGTAGTTGGCTGGATCGACAGATTCAGGTTTGGCTTAGAGGCTTTATCGATAGATTCAGGAGTAGCTTAGTATGCTGGTGCCGTTAGGATACTGGTGACGTTTAGTATACTTAGTTGATAAACTCTGGTTTAGCCATAATACAGGGTTGAGAAACTCCGATGACGAATTCAGATGAGTAGATAGACGATTGGATAGACACTGGCAAGGAAGACGGATAAGACGGACGGCATTTCCCATTTTAGCTGCCTAAAGGCTTATTGGTTGTTCTGAGGTTTTCTGCAATCTGTAAGTAGAGTGATTGCCAACAAAAAAACCGAGGTATGTTTTCGGAGAATAATAAGAAGAGACGGTTGTAGCTTTTAGAGACTATCCTCTGCAGCTGTAAAACGTCTTCCCCGATCTCTGCTGGTGTGTAATGCCAGTCAAGGTAGAAAACAATCTATCGAGATGGCGTATCATAATAAGTAGTGGACTAGGATAGGTGCTACTAAAGTCTGGCTTGCCCGCTTCGTCCGATTTAGCCGGCACCAAGCCTTTTGAAAGTTATACAATAACATCTTAACCTTAAGGGGTAAATTCCAACTATTATGTTCTTCAATCGATGGATCACAACCAAGGTTCTCAAGCCCCGGAAAAGACCGCTAACACGCTCGATTCCTATTCCTAACCGCCGTGGCTTTTGCGGGGATGGAATAGGTCAAACTCCTCTTTTTCTAGTTAGAAGATTTCCTTTTCGTGGGATCTACTTTACGCATGAATGGGAGGACGAAACCAAGAGAACAAGTCAAGTCTACGGAGCGAGCCAAAAGGAATGCATGATTGTAAAAAGGAGTGGGAAGGGCTGGCTGGTTTGGACCCAGGCCCAGACGAATGCCGGGCAACGAGACTCTTTCCCGGAAAGAAGATCAAAGACTTCCATCGGGCAAGTTCAGCTATAGTTGGGATGAGTTTTCCAACTAAGTAGACTTTTGAACCTGAAACCTGCTATACTGGAGTTGTCTATCCCGATGTTCCAGCCTTACCTTACCAACTGTCTGTTCAAAAGTACCTTACTGAAATAGACTGAGCCTTCTTAGCTAGGTACGGAAGTCGCTGACAGCTTAAGCTTATGGAGCTACCAAACTTGCTTCTAATAGTAAAAGAACTAATAGAGTTTACCCAGAGTTTATCAACTAAGATCATCCTGACCCAGAATCGTCAAACTCAGCCAAATACTTCTTTTCCAGTGTTTAGCAACAAAGTCTACTTTCCGTCACTTCAATCAGATAGTTCAATTCATATGCTTTGTTGTTTCTGCTTTCAACCTGGCTTCATTCTCCTCTGTCTTACCTTCTCTTGCAACATTAGGGATTGGTGGAGTAGTAAAAGGGAGGTACGGAGTCGCTTACCCAACCCCAGATCATTCATCACCATAAAAGCACTCTTCATCGGAACTAGAATGAATTGACCATTGTAATAATCAAATCATTGAACCAACTAGAAGAGATAGATTTTCTAATTCCTATAAGAATGAATACCCAACCCTATTACTATAGCCAGAATTCCCTAGTATATCCTCTTGCTATTCTAGCTGGGATCTTCTCTCTATTAAAGCATATAGGAAGATCATATAAGAAAACAATGCTTCTTTTATGCTTCCCTTTCATTGACATGTCTTAACCTTAACCATGCTTCCTAAAAGCTAAGTAAAGGGTAGGGCTGCTGTACAGGATTTCATTTCTGGCTACAAGTCAAGTTGGTCAGAAGAGGAGAGTGCTAGTGCTACGACTGTCTTCTGGGCCAGTGGATAAGAAGAGCTTCTGGGAACCTTCACCTACATTCCGGACAATGATGGCTAAAGCCTTTCCATGATTCTGGCAGTTACTAGACAATGATATAGTTAGGCTCTCTTGTCCCCTTTCCCCGCTTCGCTGCTCTATTTCCATGTTCTCTATTTTGTGACTAGCCCACCCTCTGTACCACCAATCTCTGAGATTGATCGGTACCGGATCCTACTCATTTCATGATTAGTAGGGGATTGGCATAAAGCCTGGTATTAGCATAGCATCCCCGAGCAGCACCCACCCTACCGCAAAGGCATAAGATAGCAAGCCTCCTCTCTTGAACCTGAAGACATGATAGAGAAAGGAATGGAATGATTTGGACTAGTCTTGTCGTTACTAGCATATCCGTGAAAGAGAATAGAACCGGTAATTAGTAATTACTAGTTATGAGAATCTAGTATAGCACTTGTTGCCTATGTCAGCGATAGGGTAGCTCTCTCTGTCAATCAGTCAGAAAGAAACTGCTTATAGAAAGGAAGGGAAGGCGAGCTATTAGATCTATCTTTCTTCTCTCTCCATTTTTTTCATAAGAACATAAGACAAAAGAGGGTTTCGTGCTTAAACAAGTGATTCAAATACCTTTCTTATCCTACCCAAGATAAGGGCTTAACGGGTATATTCTTTCATTCACCAATGCAACTTACAATGATGGGCCTTCTTTTCTTGGCTTTCTTCTTTGCTTTGGTCTGACTGTCTGTCTTCTATCCCCAACTGCGTTGCCTGGTTTACAAGATTCAATTGTTTTATGAAATTGAGAAAGAAAGATTTCACAAATCCTAGCTTATCAGTGGAAGAAATGTAAGCTTCACCATCGTTAACACTTTTTTCTCAACATAAGGATGATGACGTGATTCAACAAAACAAGGAATGGCCTTCGTATAGATAGAATTATGACTCAGAATGCCTCCCATTTTAGGATAAAGGATTTCACTTTACTACAATATTATTCAGCTAAGTGAGCTAACGCTCAACCTTTCTCGCTAGACAATTCTCTATTTATTTCTTCTAACTACCTTCTCGATATTTCCTTCTTATAATCCTCAAATTGCATTTCCTGTCTTGATCGACTAAGCACCATCGCGTTCTCTCTTCCTGTCCTGGGATAGATCCTTCAATTCCAGTGTGATACTCTGACTGAAAGGGCGAGATGAAAGTAGAGTACCGAGATAAGTACTTTCTTTCCTACCCATCCATTTCTTTCTTTGCTTGGGCTCGTTTCCCCATAGTCTGGTTTGGTAAGATCTCGACCATAGGGAGCGGGAACGTGGCCACTTCATACCTGCAGTGACGCGACATAAGTAACTAATGTACCTTACAACTCATCCCTTAGCTTCTTAGACTCACTCTTCGTCTATCGACTCATCTCTAACGCCCCTATCTCTCGCCACTCACAGAGTATAAAGATCTCTATCGACTTTGCAGATTGACATTTCACTATCTTACGATAATATAGACAGCAGGTATCCCCGAGCCCACATAATTCCAAAGCGCCTATCTAACGCTTAGAATCGGATCCAGTCTTTCCAGTCCCGGGACTTTTAAGATTTCAATTTCCCTTTTGGCGGTAGGGGTTTGGAAATTCGAAATTTATTCAATCCAATAAATGAATGAAATAAAGAAATGGAAAATAGTCGAACTGGTAGCATTCTGATTGATCGTGTTAGAAGTGGTCATATCAAAGACTAGTTTCTTTACTAAGTGAAATAATTACCATTCTCTCATCTATGATATAGTTGCTTCTTTCATTGCTTTATTCTCACGGTAAAATGTCAATCCCCATGGAATGGAAGACTTTCTCTTTAGATGGCTTTCTTTTTTATTCTTGAATTAAGTAAATGGAATTCTCTCACTCTCTTTAATAAATAGGAAGGGATTTAAAAAGGGGATTCCACTACAAGTGCTTCCCACCTTCTTTTACTACGAGGGTAGATTAGTTCAACAGACTAAGGTACTACAAGCTAATCACTGAGTGAGTTCTTAGACTCAGTGGCGTAGGAGCTGAGTTTGAAGAACGAAGGTACGTAGGTGCGAGAGCCGAAGGAAGGTAGAGGGATTGTGGGATGAAGAGTGACGAAGACTGGAAGCTATTCTGGTTATGGCGAGGTGGAAAAAAAAAGAACTTAGAAGAAGCCGCCTTAAGGAGGTGAGCGAGTAGCTAAGAGTCGGCCCTAGTCCTAGCGTAGTGCCCAGAGAACCTTAGGCGCGTAGCGGGCTGACTCTCAATGAGAATGAAGTCTAAGCTTAGGGACCCTCGTTTGCAAGAAGACTGGACTGGACTTTCATACAAAGATATCGTCGATCATCCAATTCTTTACATTTCTCGCTTGTTAAAGATGGTATTCTTGCTAGCTTGCCAAGAAAACGACTGAGGCCACTTTTTCTCCTCCTATGATCTGAGCTGCCGTTCTCTTTTATTAACCGATGGATCAAGGGACAATGGCTTAAAAGATAGGATCATCCGCAGGCGTAAGACAGGGGTGGGGTACATGGCCATTAAGATCGATCTTGAGAAAGCTTATGACAGAATCAGTTGGTCCTTAATTCGATTAACATCTCATTTTCTTCTAAACCTTCTTTGTTTGTACTCGTATCTTCTCGTCTTAGTGCTCCTTCGTTTCAATCAAATCATACCACACTTGTCGATGATTTCCTTCCTCTTTTGGTATCACGACTCGCTTAGTCTTGATGTTGCTACTCTTTCAAGACTAGTTTCTTAGCTTCGATCGAGTTACAATGCACGAAAGCTTTCTAACTAAGAGTACTAAAGTCCGAAAAGACCTAGAAGGAAATGAGACTTGACCGAGATCTAGTCAGTCTCACGAGGATGTGATTCATTTCATTGACTTTTAGAGGAGACTGTGAGAACTCGAAGAAGCTAGCTATGGCTGAAAGCTCTTAGAAGTGCACATGATACGGGATTAGAATCCCAGCCTTTCGCAATAGGAGAACCTACCCACTTATCAACTCGGATAAAGGAAAGGATCGAACCCCTAGTCCACCAATTGTCAAGATCGAAAAGATCCCTATTGCAACAACCCAGCTGCCTAAGAAAGAGCTTCTTTTTTGTCCCATTTCATCCGATAGAGAAAAATCTATTCTTTTGACCCGGCAGAGGCTAGTAAGGTGCGACTGTAAAGGTCCACTCTTTTATTAGTAGCACCTACGATCAAAATCTTAGTCTAGGTCCTCAGAATAATGAAAGCCCGGATTAGTATAACCATCGGACGGTAAATCCTCATCACGCTGGCTCATGCAGAGAGAAGGGCAACCGTCAGCCAATAGGGTCCCAATACCCCCATTTCATATCGGAATCCGACTCTGAAGAGGTGGTCGGTAAAGAATCATTCGTCCCTGTGGAAGTCAAGTTTGGGAGTGTAAGGCAGGTATGAGTGATTTCATTCATACCGGAGTCAATCTTCCTTCCTCTCTTCCTTGTTATTGCCGTAGCAGTCCCGCTAAAGGTAGTCAGAGGGAGGGCTTCTATAGCTAGGCGCCATGGCCTACTAAGTCCTTGAACACAGAGCCAGAGCCTGATCACCCGCGTTATGCTAAATGAGGATGTCGTCTATGGATACCTTGGCATTGACCACTTTTGCAGATAGATTCCTTCGGTGAAAGGGCTAGGACCGATCTCCTTCTTGGTGGCCTGGGTCTTCTATTTTCTTTTTGAAACAAACCATGGCCAAGCTGTCCGCTTTACCTACTTTTCTCCTATATATTTCGATCCCTTCTTCAAGCCTAGAATAAAGAAAGGTCGTAAGGATGTCTATAGACCCCGCATCACTTCGTTTTCCCCCAACTCTTACGTCGTTGCCTTTTGATTGAAAGCAGTCCTCACAGGCGGCAGGGCATCCAACTCATGGACTTAAGTCCTCTGTCGATTCGGCTTCAATTACTCACCCACTCACTCTTATTATAAGGATGATTACGTGATTCAGTGATGATATGAACTAAGCCATTTTCAAATGAAGTTATCCTAGCCTCACTTTCCACTCCGCCGGGTTATTGAATACCTTACACTGGCCCGCGCTTGCTCCTTCGTTAACACCGCCCTTCATCTATCAACTGAGCCACTACGTCCCTTGGTAAACCTCCCCTCCTTCCCCATAAGCAATAGCTATAAGCGACCGTAGTACCAGAGTTTGGAATAGGATAGGGACCAGACTTCTTTTGACCTTTGCTTCCTTCTTACTTAACTTCCCTTTATGGCTATGATTGCCTTCTGTTAGGTTCTTGATAGGCTTCCACCTTTTTTTCTTGGATTGCTGCTTCTATTATGTGGGATAGTTTCTCTAAACAGAGAACAAATAGGTAGGGGGACAGGCTGAATGTTCAAAAGAAGGAAAAGATGCCACTGCCTTAGGCTGAGTGTAACGAAGTAGAGTTGTCAAAGGATGGGTGAGTGTTAACGAACTGGATTTTAGAAACCTTCAGGCATGGCATAAAGGCAAGATCTCGTACGGTACGTATCACTTTTTTCTAATACGCATGCACCCGCAACTAAGCCAGACTAACTATACTATAAGGGAACTTAGTAGGTCAAGGGTTCCCACCTAGAGGATCTCCTTTGCTTCTTTCTTTTTATTGCCAAGATTGCTAAGTATCGGACACCGTCCCGCGGATAACATAAAAAAGTTCTTAGGTAATGTGGAATTCTTCTTTATTGACTAACTGCTTAAAGAGTAGCTTCCAAAGTCATAGCTAACTAGAGAAGTAGCTGAGTTTCTAGATGAAGGTATGAAATCGCAACTATAGAATAGAAGACCTTGGTATTCAATCACTTAGTTCTTTCTACTAATGAAATCAACTAGAAATTGAAATCAGATAGTATAATTTCCTTATTGTTCCGCTTGGGCGTAAGAGCAGAGTAGAACGATGGGATAGAAGTATACGAGTCTATAGGTACGGAAGTGACTGTAGTCGCGTCACCCCACGGAGCGGTTTAGCCATAATACTTAGTTGTACGACTCTGGGAACGAAGTAGGTGAGTCTACAGACGATTGTGCAAGAATTCAGATGAGTTGTTAGACTCTGGGGCGGCGTTAGAGATGAGTCTCAAGGTTTGTATATCTTAGCTGATAGGCGCCAGGGGGTTGGAAAGCAGTCACAAAAAGGCGGAAAGTCAGTAAAAAAGAGAAGCTACTGGGCATGGGGTTAAGGCTTGCTCTATTATAGTTGGGAAGAAGGCTTCAAGAGTTGTTTCTTTGAATGAAGGAAAAGATGAGATGACAAGAAAGACCAGATGAAAGGCTCAACATAAAGGCTTCTATTCTAAGCTTTCACTTCACCGAGGTTTAGGCTAGTCTGAGGGCTGTAGGATTACCAGGCTAATGCCAATGGGAATGAGGCTACAAGCACCAAGGTTATAGGCTCTAGAGGATGGTAAGAAAGAAGGATTAATAGGAAGGTAATATCTCATCAATGCCTACAAGCTCTGGTGAAGAATGATTTGAGTTGCCCAACTCTTGAATGAAATCTTATTTCCGTGTTGCTGGTGTTCGAAGCAGATAGGACAGTAAGCAAGTACTAAGCGCTTTCCGGTGAGTAGGACTCCGCTCTTTTAGAAGGTTGGTTTAGTTAAAGGAAATAGAAAGAGTGGATAGACTAAAGGCGACGAAGTTGTGCGAGGAACTATGGAAAGAACGAGCTTCTTTATCATGCAGAGATAGATGGAAGATATATCTTTATTATTTCAATAGGGAGAGTATATCAACTAGCCGGGATTCCATTCCAGCCTTTCTTATTAATCCTAGTTCGATGTCTGCCTCTCAATCCCGAGCATTTAGCGAGAGCCTAATAGAACGAGCCCAACCTTCATCCTCAGCCCTAGCCCAATCAGACCACTAAGTCAGTGTGCCTGCTACGTCCTTCTTTCTTTGACGAAATGGATGCTTTAGCAGAGATTCGGAAGGTAGGGTGGGATTTCGCTAAAGATAAGATGGTCTGTCTGTGCACGAGGGAGAAGGCAGTTCTTCCATAGCGAAAAGCTAAGCTCAGATAAGACCGTTGCTTGGCTAGGTTCGCTTTGCAAGGAAGGGAAGGCATCCGTGGGTGCATGTGGCAGCGTTGAGGCCTCCTCCACATGGGCTTGAGTATCACAAGATGGTTCATGAGACCCATGTGAAGGTGGGCCCGCTTCATGAAGTGATGTCACTAAAGGATGCTCATTTAATGCCTCACGTGAGGTTGAAGAGGTACTTTGCTCTTGGTGAGGTGTTTTGAGCCTAACCTCACCAAGAGTGGGCCCCGGTTGTGGTGTGTTAGGAGCTTGGCCCACCATTGTATCCAAAAGTCCAAGAGGTGAGGTTGTCATGTCATCATGCCATTCTGTGTGGTCAGTAACTGCTACTGATGAGCCAAAGAAGGATTGCCTATGTTCTGGGGCATACGGGAATACGCTCTCAACAAAGGAGACATCTCGAGAAACATACACGCGCTGGTCCTCTATATCAAATTGTATCCTTTCTGCCCGTGGGGATGGCCCAGAGTGACAGATGGCCATCCGCACTAAAGGCTGGAGGGACTCCGGTGGACACCGTAGGACGGAATAGGAGTTTGCTATAGCTAGCCCGATAAGAATCCAATTACATCAGAGTAATAAGTACTTGCGGAAGAGCGGACTTTTGCAACTCCGTCTCAGGTTATGTGTTCTCAGGGCAAGCATGGATACAGTACAGAAATGTAGGCAGAGCTCATCGAAGAGGTCACAGAGGGAGTTCCAAATAAGACGAAAGGAGGGAAAGAAACTGTAGCAGCCCTTTCCTCGATAGCATGATGTGTCAAAGTAGAGCTAAGTTGCGTCACGGAGGTATTTCAGTGTAGTTTATGAAGTCGCTGTCTTTCTCTGATGCGTTAAGTGGTACTCCTCTACAGTAGTGCCAATCATTGGTTCGACTCGTGTAGCATGTCGGAAATAAGTCAAAGCTCTGAGGAATGAAATCCGATAGAAGCGAGAGGAATCTTTTCAGTTAGCTTCCTTGGTCGATTGGTTCGCGCGGAGAATCCTTCGTAGTTCTGTTCTTACATAGAATAAGACCCCTTAGTTCTTCCCTTGCCTCAGTAAAGAAAGATATTCAGTCCTATAGCACTAAGTCATCCTTCCACTTAGTAAGCAGCTAGCGAAAAATAGAGAGTATAATTACAGATATAAAGATATAGAAAATGCTAATAACTTGACTTTCCTATTTAGACTATGTTCACTTCATAGCTCCTATCTATATTTCATGGAAACCCGGTCAAAATGGTAAGATATTAGCGGAGACCACTTATAAATCGCTATCTTTATTTCCCCGTAAATCTAGCTCTTATAGTCTAGTTAACTAGCGCGGATAAGTCAAGTCAGTAACGGGCGCAGGATCGCGTCTCGTCGTCTAAGGATAGCACGGAAAAGAAAGTATGGCTAGTAGGCCAAGTATTGAAAGATATAGGCGCCTTAGAGTCAGATTCGAATGTCTAGTTCAGCACGTAAAGGACTGGTTACGGGAAAAGCTATCTGATCGAATGGAGATATCTCTCTATTAGTTGATATCGTCCTTGTCCCAGTCTGAGAAAGTGTAGCTAACCATACGCATACGGTCAATCTAGCCCATGTGCTCTTATGCTCGTTGTCAACCAACTGGGATAGAGCAACAGAGCTAACTAAAAGCCAGACGGGCTAATTCTAGTTTAGTTATTAGATAGCTAGATGCCTGAATATCAGCTATATTAATCCGTAGGGAGTTTAGATAGCCAAGCCAAGGTCAAGTTATCCGCCATGCCAGTTGAGAGTGAGAGGCATTAATGTAATGTAGTTCCGCCCTCAATAAAAGAATAATAGATTTGCCGGACGTGAATTCGACTAATAGTTTAGATATAGCCCCTTAAGGCTTTCTCTGTAATATGATTGTGATAAAGAACCTATATTCAGTCGTTTCGCGCCTTACCGGAGTCAACATAGTTTTTTCAAAGGACGACCTACCTACTCCTGGGGTTGGCATCCTTCGGTGCTAAGCTAAGTAAGTAAATCAAGTGTATTCCATACAGTGGAAGTAGGCCCGTGTAAAGAAAGCAGTACCACCTAAAGGCACGTAGTGAGTCAGGTTAAGAATCCGAAATACTCTAGTATCAGGCTTCTCCAAAATCGCTTATCTTAGATAGTCTCAGCTCTCTTCGTTCGCTGCCTAAATCAGCTAGTTTAAAACAGAAAGTAAAGCTAACACATATCCAATCGATCTATCTGACTTGGGGTTGGGATTTGGGAAGAAATCCAGGAGCGAGAGAGCAGAATCAAACTACTCTTTTTTTATCGATACTATGCCATACATTCCACTCTTTGTCAGTGTCGATTGGCTTGTTATTTAGAACTTTCCTTTCCCCAGTGCAGTGTTTATAGATCTAATGAAGGAGTAGAGAAAGGACGGTTCATAGTTCGATCTGCTCTATCGACCCTCCTCTGTAATTACATAGATGAAGAACGAAAGGACTCGGCACCCTAAAACAAAAGATATGCTTCCGACTCCCTATACGACAAAGCCGATTGCCTAACGAGCTTTTTACCAAGAAATTGCTTACTTCTAACCATCCCTCTCTCTCTCTTGGATTGCTCTTCTTCTGGAAACAACCCTAGTATCCTATCTTGTTATACCAAATGACTAAAGTCAGTTGATTCTAAGACGTAATCATCTTGACTTCATTCTTGGCCCGATCGAGCTATTGATTCTGAGTTAAAGGCCGGAGTTAGTAGTTAGGGCTTCCATTAGCCGAGAGCAGATATCCAAGCCCTTGACTTAGCAACCTTTCTTCAGTGTCTTCTTTATGACGATAGAAAATTTCTACGATAGCGCTCCTACCTGCCTTTCTCTATTTAGGCAATTTCTTTTAGATATAGACTTTGGATGAGGTATCTTCTTTCATTAGTAAGCTGTCAGGATAGAGGTAAGGAGCTTTCGAAGTGCTATAGGACTGAGGTTCTGGGATTACTACTTTAGCTTGGTTCTCAAATAACTGCCAGTAGTTGGATAAGGCGAAAACTTAGACTAAGACGACTAAGCTAAGGTTATGATTCGATTGATCAACTCAAGCTTTGAAATATCCACTATGAGGTCATAAGCCGAAGTAGACTTAGTTGCCCTACCCCTACTCGGGGCATCCATCCAATGCATTCCATTCTGATCTGAGGCTAGTCAGGTGCACCGGCTCTACGACCCTATTTCAAGTGCTTATGGATTCACTGGATGCCTGGTCTGATAGAAGGAGAAGAAGATTCTGTGGATCGTATCCCTGCTTCTACGGAGAATAATATTCAAGGTCGCAAGGAAAGTACAGTATCAAAGTCAACGACTGGGCGTACATCCAATCAACCCACAGGTTTAGGTGCTAGCATCAAAGCAAGAAAAGAGCTTTCTTTCTCAATTGAATTAGGCCCCACACATGGAAATGTCAATCCGTGAGAATCATCCCAGATAGATGGGGCTATTCCGTCAACTGATGAAGCGGGTCGATCATAAGTTCTGCTGCAACTAATCACGAAATCTAGAACCAGTGGAAAGACGGTCTGTAGATCTGTACCTGAAATACCATTAAGACAGCCCTTGTTCTTCTTGTATATTCTATAGACCTACTTATGACGCCTCCTCTATTACTTATGCTTTGCCTTCTTCTTTCGACCTAGTAGGAGCTTTACCTGTGAATCACTGACGAGCTAAAAGGTCCTTCCTTCTCTTCTTGTGTCGCTATGGCTACGGTTAGGCTCCTGCGATTTCTTGTAGTTCGTTAGACTTGCTTCTTTACACTAGATCCCGTTGGGGGGCTCACTCGTCAACAAGCAAGACGCTACTACTACTTCAGCTATTCCGACTCTTCCGTATGGTATCCCGGTTTCCGACAACATGGTCGAACATCCATCCATCGTAGATCCACTGCTCCCAAAAGCTCCGTTCTTCACTTCAACCTTATTTAGGACAGTTAGGTGCTCGCTTTCTTCCCTTAGGATCTAAACAATTACTAATTCTTTAAGAAGTCGGGCTTTAAAGCATTCGTTCTGTGTACCACATAAGTAGACAATCCTATCCAAGCGAAAAAGGGGGGAAATCCCAGTAAAATGATAGATATCAGATAATAGGAGAACTATACCTAACAGAATAGAATAGGTGTGGCTGCTTTCAGCTTTCTTTGTTGAAGACAGTAATCCAAACAAAAGAGCCTTCCTCCCTTGGCTTTGACCTTAATGACTTGGCTGCAACAAGGTGATAAGGAAGCTGGTACGGTTAGATGTAGCAAGTTTGCCGGTTGGATTCGAGATTGTGGGTTGATCGATATCGGGTTCCAAGGCCCAGCTTTTACTTGGTGCAACATGCAAAGGGGCTGTCGTTTTTGTCAGGAGCGCCTTGATAGAGTCCTTGTAAACGACTGGAGGAGGATGCAGTTTCAGGAGGCAGTTCTCCACCATCTTACTCGAACGGGCTCTTTGAAGGAATTTAGGCCTATCAGCCTTTGCTCGGTTGCTTATAAGGTGATTACGAAGGTTCTTGTGAACCGATTGAGACCATTCCTTGATGATTTGGTTTCTCAGAACCAGTGTAGCTTCATTCCGGGCCGGCTTGCCAGTGATAATATCTTTATGGCCCAGGAGCTTATCCAAACCATCCGGAGACGGAAGACAGGGGTGGGGTGGGTTATATGGCGGTTAAGATTGACTTGGAGAAGGCATACGATCGCTTGAGCTGGTCTTTAATTCGATTAACATCTCCTCCTTCGTCACCTGAGGTTATCACCTCAGTATACTGAACGTCACCTTCGTGATACTTTGATTCACTTTCATTTTCCAGCTGCTTGGGTTACATTATTAATGTATTGTGTTTCTTCTGTGTCTATGGCAGTGCTCTGGAATGGATCTCGGACAGCTTCGTTTGCTCCTCAACCTTGATGCTTTTTGCGAGAGCCTCTGTGCAACAAGCAGGAATCATTCGTGATTGTCTTGATACCTTTTGCGGGTCGGCTGGCCAGAAAGTTAGCTTGGCTAAATCCAAGTTTTTCATCTCTCCAGTCGTTAGGCGCAGGGAGGTGAGGCAGATTGAGCATTGTTTGGGTATTAAATGCACTGGGAAGCTTGGAAAGTATCTCGGAATGCCACTTCATTGTTCTCGCATGGGAATTTCGGATTACCAGTTCTTGGTTGATGAGGTTGGTAAAAGGCTTTCTACATGGAAAGCGAAACATCTAACGTTGGCTGGGCGCTCTACGCTTGTGAAGTCGGTCTTGTCTTCTCTTCCTGTGTATGCTATGCAAACGGAGAGGTTGCCGGTCACTGTGTGTAACAAGCTCGATCAATTGAGCCGGCAATTCCAATAGATGATCCGCATTAAAAAGATGCTGAGAGGAAAGAAAGCCAAATTAATCCACAGTATGAAGGTCAAGGCGCGACGGAGTGTCGTCCTCAACCTGATCTGCAAATTCATCACCAATATTTCTTCGAGGGCTACGGCTACGATCTCTGTCCCTATCATTCACATTTGAACCTGAAGTCTTAGGAGGAGTTCTGATGGACCTGTTCATCTCTTGCAGAATATTTGAGATGACAGGACCCCCATAAACTCTCTGAAAAACTTCCATGGCTTGTTGCAGAACAATAGCTTTGTCCGGTGGGTCCGCGTGATGCTCTTTGGACCTAACTTTCTGCTTAGAACTCTTAGGGTCCGCAAACTCAGATGCAGGGAAGGTGCGCTCATAGATTTTCTCTGGCGGTGGTTCACGATGCATGAGAGAAGATGATTCAGAAACAGGGACAATGGCCATCGATGAATTTTCAGTTAGAGATGGACTCTTCTTATTTGTCACATTGGGCTTGGTCTTAGAAGTTGTGGCTTGGGCCTTACGTTTGCGCCAGGACGCGCGGAGGATCTGCTTGACACCCTTAGGGACACGAACAAACGGAATATTTGAAGGTCTGGTATCCTCCTCATCGTCCGATGAATCATCAACATCAATATCAATAGGAGCGGGCAGATCAGCTGCTACTGTATCTCTGAAACTTTTCCCCGCAGCCGAACCGGAGTTGGCCTGCGAGGGGAAATCGATTAGTTAGTGATGGATCCTTTGTGTCAACGGATTGAGAGGATAGGGCGGAGGTGTTTGATTCTCAAACTAATGGGAAGAAACATAAGTTTTGGGGTCCTGTGTGCCTGTGTGACCGTCTTCTGAGCATGTGGTCGCGTATTAACCCGGTTAAGAAATCATCGACCTGGATGAGGGTGACTATTTGGCACGCTTTGATGAGCCTGAAAAGAAGGAGAGTTTTCTCTCTTCGCATGAGTGAGCTTGCAAGACCAGCTCTAGTTCCAAGCCGGAAGTAATACACACTATCCCTCCCTTACAGAATAGAATGAGCCTTAATATCTTCGGCGGCACCATGTCTGGTTCCTGCTTCGGTAGCTCCATGTCTGGTAGTACTTTCCTTCGTGGTAGTGTCAGCAAGAGCTCGATACTCAGACTCAGTACTGGAACGAGAAACAATTGTTTCTTACTTCGCCAAGTAGGGAATTACCAAGGAAGGTAGCATTCAGCTTTCCTGACTTGAGGATAGCGCGTTCTACTGCTTATTTAGTTACGAATAGCACGACTCTTCCTTCGTCAGCCTCAGCCTTCCCCTACAAAACCTTCTAAGTGGAAGGAGATTCCACCAAAAGTGAAAGTCTTACTACCGCAGAAAAACCTAGTCACACGGTCAACCGAAGCAGACCCAACCATGAACTCGGAGTCTTAGTCGACAAGAGGAAGAACTGCTTCTTAAAGAAGATTTTTGAAGCCCTTGCCGGGTTAAGAAAGGAAAGACTGGCCAATAGCAACGGATTCGTGAAAAAAAGGGCTTCTTCTCAGGAGTAAACCCACCATATTAAGGCAGGTAAAAGCTCAAAAAGACCTTCGGATGTTGGTATCGTTCCCTAAAGAAATTCCCCGAAGCCGGGATACATATTTCAAATATGTTACCACTCGGGTCAAAGAACTAACTGCCCTTCGATCGAGCGAACTTCCGACAAAAGAATCAAAAGATGGTACTGGCATAAATGAAATGAAAACTTAGTGAAGTGAAAGACGTGGGGCATTGCTTTGAAGTTGAAAAAGGCCCTAATTCGCTTGCTTGCCACTCTCTTGTTCTAACAAAACAAGCCTTTCCTGATCCGTGGTTGACTAAATATCTTAAGAGAAGAAGATCCAGGAATCAAAGCCAATAGTTAGGCGATGGTATCACCACACGGAAGCCCAAGAAAAAAATAGGCGATGGCATCTCTCTTACAGAAGATCGCTCATGCAAAATAAGTAAGGTATCTGGTTCACCCTCAACCCTAAGAAGGGAGGCATCCTGCTTACCCCTTGGAAGCAAAATTACCAATGGCAAGCACCCTACCTCCTGTCCTAGCTGAATAAAGGGAACCGATCCAATACTTCCATGGTAAGCTAACGAGTGGTTCTATGGCTACGCCTCAAGAAGCCTTCGTTCCTGACCTTCTATAAAAGGGTTATAGCGCCCACCTAAACCAATGCATCCAAAGGGTTAGCCTTGACTTTATCCCCAGAGAACCTGCCCTAAGAAGAAGTGATAGCTGAGTTTTCCCTCATCCTAACGCTACCGCGCCTTCGGTCAAAGATAGAACCCAAGCTTTGATTGAAATCCATTCACTTATTATTAGGTAAGGGCTCTGGTTTGAGTCCGTAATAAGAAGAGGGTGATCGCAAACCTCTTTCTATTGATTCTAGCGAACGAGCAATCCCTTTAATTGATGAAGAGAATCTGTAACTTAGACTCAGAGATCATCCTTGGTCGAGCTAAGAATGAGTTCACAAAAAGTGCAAAGTGGGCAAGCATGGTTATAGCCTTTGGCAACGCCTTCCCGCTCCGCGCCTTGGGAATGGTATCGCTGAGTTCTTTATACTGATTCTAGTGAAAGAATCTGGTTCTATTCCTTAAAGTGATTGGTAATAAAGGCCTTGGTTATTTGGAGACAGGGTGCGATCGCTTCTGAAAATTGTAATGTAATTAAAGTCCGGGTTTTCTAGGCTCGTTTGCTAGAATGAATTCAGAAAGACTTGATAGAATGCCTGTGGATGAACTTAACCGGTAAAACATTCCTTTTCTCTTTATGATGGCACAAATACATGAACAGGAAAGCTAGAAGGATAGAACCCATAACTTGTAGTCTGCTAAGCCAACCACCAATCTCAGAGATTGATAGGCACCCGATCTTATTCATATTAGTAGGGAATTGGTCTCTACTTCGTACCCAGGTGCCGCTAGGGTACTGTATACTTCGTCACCTTTTAAAGAAGTATACTTAGTTGTACGAATAAGGGGTGTCTAATGGATGAAATATACGCGAAGGTATTCAAACTATGGTTTTTCTAGACAAAAACCGCCATAGAAACCGTTTCCTATAGATCCGGATACGCCCCTTCAACCATCAACCCTGACGAACATTCATTCCTCAAACGAAGAAAAGGAAGTGAATCAAGCCATACAACCAGTTTGTGCCTATAGGTCTCATCATTCCAGCATCATTCCAGAGGGCTCGGGAAGACATAAATAAGGCAGATCAGATTGAGAGAGATTGGTGGAGGCTACCTACCCATATTAAACAAAGGGTAAAATACAAAGGCTCAACCTCGAATTCCTCGACTCGATTCGCCCTTCTTTAGCTTTTTCGGCGGAGGGTTGCTCGCTGAAAGGCATTAGACGCTGTGATTCAGTACTTATCAAGACTTAGTTGGGGAAGTAAGCCCCAGATAAAGGGGGTATTGCTTCTTTATTATCTACGGCTTTCCGTTTCCGATCTCGTACTTAGGCAAGAAAGATATTCCAGAACAACTGATTCCCTGCCCGCGGCTTAACCAATTCTTACTATTTTCGGTCTTAGAGATACAGAGAATCTTACCGCTCTATTCTCTCAACCTTATTTCTTTCTTCTCTAAGCGGCAGAGAAAGGACTCAATGACAGAATCCAGACAAACTAAGTAAAAAAGGTACGACTTACATGATATGATTTGTGTGCCGGTAGGGGCAAAGAGCTTAGTGATAAGGATGGTAACTTCATCTCTACTACAGAGTTTCAAGCTGAAGCACTTCCAGACACTGGGATCAGAAGTGACTGCTGACTCTTACTATAAGGTAATTCATCCTTTTCCTTATCTTATGTTGCAAGGAATAGGAGATACAAAGAAAGGCACTGAAAGTGAACTGGGTTGCTAAACACTGGTTACTAAAGTATCTGAGTTTCTAGATTCAGGTGCCGCTAAGGGTACAGATAAGCAATCTTCCGATCCAGATAAACCATCTTATGAGCCACTTTCTGAC
>JAYMTT010000081.1:0-22736 GCA_036898025.1 Hypseocharis bilobata
CTCGACTCTAGGGATAATCTTTTTTGCTATCTTTTTTCGAGAACCACCTAAAGTTCCAACTAAAAAAATGAAATGATAGACTAAGGGTGCAAGAATGAAGATGAGTTGGTTAGAGCGTCGCTCTTGTAATGCGAGGTTCATCGGTTCGAATCCGAGGGCTTTTTTCTATAGTGCGTCTTGCTATCTCTATTTCACATACTCAAATAGCAATAGCAAGACGATAAGTGATCCGTAGGAAAACCTTTTTGGTTGAGTCAGAAAACCCCGTCTATTCGAGATAAATGCGAAATCTAAAAAAAAGTAAAAAAAGTTCAGAATTCTGTCACTTCTGGCGCTTCCTTCTTTCTACAGGTCGATAGAGTGCTCTTCTTTGGTTACTTAGTCGATCCATTCCTATAGATGCCTTTTATCCATCCTTACCATATCCTTTTAGGGAAACTGGGACAAAGGATCGTCACTTTCAATTCAAATCACAGAGGCTCGAGAGAAGAAGGCAAAAGATGAAAGGAAAAGAGATGCCCCTAGAATGTCAATGGGAATTACGAAGGTGGCTGGTTTGATGGGAATCTATTCTTTGAACCCCACCGTAGCTACTCCGAGAATTCGTTTCTTGTATGGTATTTCCGACTTTGCGCTTGATAAATCCCTACTATGTGCTACCTTATTTTGTGTATGTATTCCCGTAAGTCCAGTAACATCGATTGAAGAAGTTGTTGGGTCAGTCCACTCTCAATCGAAAGCAAGACCCCCGATACTCTAAGCCAAGACAGTCCGAAGCACAAGAAAGAACCTGGGAACCACAATAAAACACCGAGAAAGTAATCATTCAGACGTTAGCATTGAAGGGACAAATGAATCTCAAGAACTTAGACTCGTCTTCTTGCTCAAGCGTAATTCTTTTCATTTGGCTCTAGACTACGATTCGATAGAGAAGATTTGGCAATCTTTTATTTCCTGGTATGAAAGAAGTAAGTAGCTAGGATCCATCTCCCTCACAGTGGGATTCCCTCTTGTATTTGATGCTATCTTACAAAGGTGTCCCCTATCTTTTTATACTTGTTCTTAAGTTCTTAAACACTTAATAAATCGCTTGCAATAAGCATACGCTTTCTGGACCATACAGACACACAAATTATGATTCCCTTGTTAGGGGAGGCACCTAGCATTCGCTGACGACGCTGGCATCAGTCAAGTGAAAGAACTTATTCTATTCCTAAACACCTTGCAAAAAAGTATTTTGTACTTTGCGAGGCAGGAGAAGATTGACCACGAAAGGAAAAGGAATCGCCCACCAAGCCTTAACTTAACTGGATAGTACAGCTAAGCCCACATTTTGAAAAGTTCTGTTAGGTTCGTATAATTCTTTTCTGAAATCAGGATCTTCTATTGGATTGGAAGCAAGGCCGCTTAATTTCTTCTTTCATCTCTCGGAAAGAGTAAGAGTCTGCCGTTCGATCAAAGTGTATTTTCAATCTTTTTATGAAAATCCTCTGCTCTTGCCCTGTCCTAATCATAATCAATAGTGTGTTCGGCTCTGTCATTCCCTTTCTTTCGTAACCCGTGCTTGATGTGGTTCAAGAGTAAGCGCTCTTGGATTGGATAGGGATAACTGGTATAGAATCCGCTGGGGGAAGATAAGACCACGTAGCCTTGCTATGCAAAAGGAATGGATTTCACTTTACAAAGTGGGATGGACCCGAGGGTTTTATCATATTGTCGGAATAACTGGCCATCGGTAAGAATATAGCCTCTTTCTTTTCTGGGCTTGTTGGAATAAGAGCTTTTGTCGCCTTTCCTTTGTCCTTTGAATCGGTTGTGCTAGAATCAATGAAAAACCTCTGTTCATGTCAAAGACCTGAGTTAAGGTAAGGTTAAGGCCTGCGATAAATGTACTAGTCTTCCTGCCCGATATCTGGGCTGCTCCACTCATCCTTGCTTTGTGGGGCCTAGTCATCAGTACAAACTCATCTGCGCTCGCTCAACAACTTTTGTGTAAGTAATAAAGCCTTTCGCTCATTGTTGGAATTGAAACTTTTCAAATGGAAATTGCCTCTAAAAAGCAGCCTTTCTAAAATAACCCGAAGACAAGCTAACTTGGCTTGATGCAGGAAATGGAATCACAGCAATAAAGGCAGCTAAGATAAGTCCACAAAAGACTAATATCAAATGAAAAAAGGGGAAGAGAGGAAAGCTAAAGTCCAGTAGAAAACAAGCTCCTGCTTGCGCACTTGCAGCAAGTCAGTCCTGGAGGATAGATGTGGCAGATGGACGTGACGAATGCCTTTTTACATGGAGAATTGGATCGATACTCTTTTTCTTTCTCGATCCAATTATGTATGCATATTGAGATGAGATAAGTTCTCTACACCCATTCCTTCATTTTGAATGAAAATGAAAAAGTGGTAGAACCCGATCCTTATCCGATATCAGACCAATATTTCTTGGACCATAGTTGCGGAGTGGAAACTCAACAGGCTAGTCTTTTCTTTGTCCTTTTACTTTATTGACCCCAACTTCTGTATTTCTTTTGTTCGGAAGGGGGGGCCGCAGGGTCTAATCTTAATCTAATAAGACTCAGTAGCGACTGAACTAAGCGTTACAGCTTTCTTAAAAGTGAAAGAATCTAGCAATTATGCTTTTTCCCAATAAGATCAGTAAGAAGTGGGAATGCTTTTCGCTATGGTTTCTTCCTTTCAGGTGGGCCTTCCTTCATCTTGATTTCCTTTCATCTAAAATTTTGGTATTTCGGCTTAGCCCAAAAGTGTCAACATAAAATAAAGGCAGATTGCACAGGCCAGGCATTATTTTGAATCTAAAAAGACTCAATCTTGGGAGGATTCTTCCAGGAGTTGACGAAGACTTTCTAATGAAGGAAATGCTTCACTTCAACTTAGCGGCTTACTATGCTGGAGCAAGGCCCTAGGATACGTTCTAGCAAGGACGCTTCTATACCTTTGACTTGAATCAACAGCCTAGGTTTTTCTTCTTAAAATGCTGAGATCTGGGATCGGGGCACCTCTCTTTAGCTCTTTAGCAGTTGGGGCTGGCTAAGGACTTCAATAAATTCCATATACCCCCTTTCATCTACTCATTAGCAGTTAGCAGAAAGAAGATTGACAAGTTGTGTTCAGCCATTACCACTCTCCTAGAGCAAAGTTCAATCTCAGTGAATCCGCTCGCTCCTTAATTCGATGGAAGTAAAGGCCTTCTATTCTATCCGGAGCTATGGCGGACCCTGCAGTCTAAGCCCCGGCTTAAGCTGTCGATGATTGATGAGCTGAGGGGGATCACTTGATTCGCCTATCGGTTAAAAGAAAGAGGATTTCACGTGAGGGCGGGGATGAATGCATATCCAATTTGTCTTCCAGTCACTACTATAGCGGATCGCTTTTCCGGCTAACGGGCTAAAACTCTCATCGATCGAACAAACTCTTGCTCACACGAATGCTATTGTTATATACTTATTCTTCTTAGGGGGCTTCATAGGCTCATGGGAAAGCTCTGGCAGACAGACTAGGTAAAGGTAATGTAATTGGGAATTAAGAGTTGGATTTCGGTCGAAAGCTAGGGCGATCGATAAGCTCACTACACTAATAAAAAAGTACTAACGTTCCTTTCGGCTCAGGAACTACCCCGGATAAATGAAACAAAGCACTATACCTTCTTTATGTTTATGTTTCGCACTGGAAGAATCGGATGATGTCATCACTATCATCGTATATAAGAGAACGGCTTCATTGAGGATCTCTATTTCGGAATAGAAAAGGAACTCATTAAGAGAAGAAAGCGTTCGGTCACGTCATAAAATGGAAATGTAGTTGCTTGGCTTGTACAACTCTTTTTTTGTCGATCTCTCTGAATTGAGATTTTGATCACCCGGTGGTTGAATTTCAAATTCCCTTGAACCTTTCGTTCGCCGCTTCCCAACTCAGTGCGAGACATTTTTTTTTCTGGAAGACCTTCCACTCGCGCTTCAGATCAGGGTTGGAGAAGCTACTCTGTAAACACAATCAATAAAGAGTTCCGTTACCTGTCTTCGATTTATACAGTATCGTTTTGCATCTTTTGTAATGCTCCCTTCAGTCGAGCGTTATTAACGCTTTAGCCCCTCACCTAAGGATCGGAGGTGAAATAGTGTTTTAACCGAAGTAAATCAAGAGAAATGACAACAGATTTGACAAAAAGAGAAGGGTAGATGGATTGTCTCATGCAAAACATCAGATAGGAATGAAGCCATTTGCCGACAAGCTCTTACTGTTCTCGAATCAGCTAAATAAATAAGAAAAGGAAGCTTCATGCTTATCAGGTCTTAGCAGCACTTAGCTCCTTCTTCCTAAGCTTCTCTGCGTACCTGGCATTTTCGCCTTGTGCTCATGCAAGCTTTACCAACCATTAGGAGTCTAGTGTCTACAGAGTCCTTGAAAGTCGATTCTTCACCCAATCATCTTGTACGCTAAGAGACCCTATTTATCAAACCAAGCCTTTTTTCAAGCTCATAAGGCCCTAGGTAGTTTTTCAAGCTCGTACAATGAAAGTCAAGCACCAGTCCAGAAAAAAAAAAGGTCTTTCTACAGTAAGCGTAAGCTGAGGATAAGAGTGAGTTAGGCCCTGTAAACCCATTGCTGTTCCCGCCTCCGTTTGCTCCTTCCATTCCAGTAAGATTTCATTCTTAAGAGCTTACCTAAGCTTTCTGGAAATCAGACGATGCATTTTCTCTTTTAAGGTGTATAGTACCTCTTCGTATGATACCTAAGATTAAAAAGATTTAATAAGAAGCTTAACACATGCATAAAAAGCTACTAAAACACAAAACGAAAGATGTTTATCCCACCCGATGGCAAAGTGAACAAATGCTCTTTTCGCTCTATGCCCGTTTTAAAACCGCCCGTGCGAATCACTGCGTAAGAAAACCGTGAACACCTCGTTCAGTGATAGCTTTCTTCTCTATCGGACCAGCTGCTTTCGTTCCTTCATCGATGCGCATGCAGTGGAGCGAGTTGGTAGCAAGTGATCTTACTCTAACCTTTTATTTCCACTCGTCTGTGAAGTAAGTTCACTTTTTCGAATAGGAAGGAGTTCAGAAGTCCTTGGTTTCTTTGCTCCATACGAGAGGAAATGGGTCCAGTCTCAGCTTCCTAGCTCTTGGAAGCGATGCTTTCTGGACCTTGAAAAACCCCCTGCCCCTTAATAAATCTTTCGTCTAAGCGCTTTGAATAGCCTCGTTTATTCGGGGTCAGCGAGCAAGGGAGTTTTAAATCATTTAAGGATGATTGAAAGAAGTGAACAGGAACATTCCTTTTCAAAGCAAGCCTAACCCACCTTCGGGTAAAGAGTTGAAAGTGAAAGGTCCTCCTCGGGCCTTAAGAGGGAATCTTTCTCTAATAAAGTAAAAAGTAAAGGATCTAGTTTAGACATAATCATTAGAATCTGGTTCTTCTCTCCAAAATTCGTAATATCTTCCCTAGTTATTGTTCACTAGGTAGTATCCCTATCAGTAGTCCCTTTTTTTTCGAGCCGCAGTAGTATATGGCATAGCTTCGGGAGCGATGCTAAAAGCGAGCCTTGTGAATCTCCTCCTATAGATATAGAGCCAATGGAAGTTGGAGTTTATTTCGATGTGACCAGGCGAGCTCTTTTCGATGCATTGTATCTTGTTTCGCTCAAGCAATTTCATCCCTGCGAACGACTTTTTTTTTAAGCAGAATGATTTCAAAAAAAAAAGTAGCAATCAAGACAAGCAGAAAGATAAAAGTTTCCCAGGTGGATCTGACATAGATAGATTGATTTCTCTTACAGTTCGAGTATTAATTCCTCTACTTTTAAAAGGAATGTCATCCGAGCACCTTGAGAGCCTGTCTAAGTCGCTTTTTTTTTATCTAGCTCAGTCAATATAAGCACTTGGCCTTATCATGAGGTTACTCCGTCCCTGGTATTGTCAGTAGCAGTAAGAGTTTAAGTCCCAATTTCTTGAATAGCCTTTTTTTCTTAAAGTTCAAATAAGGGGATTCCTTTTCACAGGTTCCTGCCAGTTAGAAAGTGTGCACCCAGCTAGCCATTTTCTAGGGAAAGAAAGACTGAATTAGGCAAGGTATCCATCATGCAAGTAAAATCCTGTGATCAAGCCAACAGGAAAAGAAGATGGATTAGCAATATCTCTCTATTGTTCGAGTCCCTTTCGTGCCTCTAACTATCGCGCTATGGATAGAGTTATTGACTCTCTTTCAATAGCAGAAAAAAGCTAAGCTTATCTAGTTGGAGTACTCATAAAAGCTCTTACTGCCATATCTCAAGCATAACCTAACCTAAAAAAGTGCTTTCTCTGGGGAAGGAGCTCCATTTGCTATCGGTGCCTTAGATGACTTTAATCCAATGATTAAACCCTTTGCTTTTTCTATCTTGTGAAAGAATGATCTTATGCCCTCTATGTAGCATATCCTATTGAATTTCCAAGAGGGCACTTAATTATAAGGATAATGTTTCCACCTACTAATAAAGCCAGGCGGTGCCTGGGGCACAAGGAAGAAGTAAAATAGGGTTGGTTCGATTCTCGGACAAGCTAGGAAGACAGTTTTTTTTTAGGATTTTTTTAGGAGAAGTGATTTTCTTTTTTTGGTAGCATTCTCTCAAGCCAGTCTAAGAGGACTTTCTAGGGCAAGTGAGTTTTCATCTAGTTCCAAGGTCAGTGAAAATTTCTTTTAGGCAAGCTAGGGCGTCTAGTTCCATTTCTTATGCTTTTGATCGAATGCCATTAAGAGTTGCGTTAGCTGTCGTGCTAATAATCAATTGACTTTTTACTCAAACTATTTGTCGTTATAAGTGTTAATATTGCCAATTTCCTTTCCGCCCTCTAAGCCATTGATTTAGTTGGCTAGTCTCAGTCTAATAAGGGTATAGTACTGCTTGCAATCCAAAAGATCCGCGTCATTGAAATCAACTTATAAGTTCGTCTTAGGGGCTTTTAGGCAATACGATTGGGAATCATCCCTCTTCTTGTTAGGATTCTGATTCTTAGTTGACGCTGATGGTTTTGCCACGTATAGAGAGGACAGATGTGCTATTATCATTTACCAAGATCTACCAGCGTGATTGAAGAGTCTGGTACGATTTCTTTAATGAACCTTCTTAATAAGAAGAAAAGGTTCTAGTAACTGATAACTTCATTCAATCGAAGATTTTTTTTTCTATTTTTTAGCCTTGTGTGGGACCAAAGCAGAGGAGCTGGTGAGGTAATCCTAAGATTAGGAGGTTAGGTTCGTGGTCTGCCGTGTCTTCCTAAGGCTTATCTGTAGCCCGGCTTTAATTGCATTGCTTCACTTATCACTTCGAAACATTAACCCCTCGATCGACTAATATATGAATTGTAACTGGCTCTTTTAAGGGGCTCGCCCCTTTTCTCACATAAAAGAGAGAAGAAATAAAAGAGAATCCGACTTGCATAGCATAACACTGTCTATTCCTCCTTTGAAGAGAGTTAATCTCTAGAATGAATTCTCTTTGTCACTGATTCAAGTTAAGTTCAAAGAAGAATGTTCCGATTAAGACCTTTATTTAGTAGCTCGGCTCCTTCTCTTTTTTTAGCTTAGTAAGTTGCTTATTCTTCTCTTAAGTCAAAAGGAGATAATTATGTATACTGTCTACCCCTATCCGGAGATAGATATAGCCCTCTCGAAAGCAAAGCTAGCTTCTTAGCAAAAAGCAGATTTCCCCAGAACCATCAGATCAGGAGAAAGATTTTCTTACTTGCCATCTCCCAATGCCCCTTCTTCTGATCAAATACCTCTTGCCACCCTTTAACTTTCTGATTTCCGAGGGGGCAGAATGAGTCTTACGTTTATGCAATAGCGTACAGCCAGTCGATCAATTAATGACAGATGATTCTTGATTCTACTGAGTAGACTTTACTTTTTATGTTGTACTTCCCAGCTTTGACTCTTTACTTTCTTTCTCTCCTAGCCAACGATAAAATTCTTATGGTGGGTTGAAAACCTTTTCGGAATGGAAGATTTGCTGTTAGCAGTTTCTTGGAATTTGTTCCAAAGTTGAAGGTATATTTTTTGTGGAATTCAAAAGCATAATTTGAATTGTCTTGAAATCCTTAATAGGCCAACCAAAACAAAAGAAAGAAATTCTTCAATCATTCGGCCCCTTCTTATTTTAGTATTTAGTACGCTGTACTTCAAGTACATTCGAAGGGACCCACTTCACCTCTTTCCATGTAAAACCTAACTGCAACGCGATGCGGCAACCAAGGCATCTAATGAGTTTGAATTCTCGAAAAGGATAGGCAGGTATGAAGTCTTTTTTCGATTCAAGCTAACGCACTTTTTAAGTAAGCAATTAAGTCAGCTTGGCGAACTATCCAGATAGATAGACTCAAGTAGCTTAATAACTTCCTTTTCTGATTTAAGAAAGGAGAATAATCTCTCTCATGTCGATGAAATTAGTACCCTTAAAAAAATCTCGTTAGCCTATCATAGACCTCGACTTGGCTCGAAGGGAAGAACTAAGGACTGACCCTGGTAGCCTACAAAGAAAGCAAATGGAAACTCTATTGCCCTCGACGGATACCAGCATCATCCAAGGAATCCTCAGACAAGATGGTCATATAAAGTTTAATGAATAGAAAGTCAGTCGGAAGGCCAAAAGAGGTAGCCGTTACAGCTGGGTTAGCAGAAGAGAAGAAGTAGCAGAATCATTCGACTTGCCCACACAGCTTTTGAGAGAAAAGGTCACGGGCCTAAGTAACTCTCGAAAGTATTGTATCGCGTCAATAGAAATGACATAGAGTGGATCATTGCTTGAAGAGTTTCATTGTCGAATAGTAGGCCAAAAAGTGCATTCCTTCCCCTCATTCCAATCTTTAGGCGTACTATCATGATTCCTTATCCCACTCTCTCTATATTCCCCCCTCATCTTATCTTAGGCTCTCACCTCCATCCCCTTCAATAGGAATTCCTGCCAAAAGCGGATGATCTCCTAGCGCGAAAGCCTACGGAAGATAGCTTTCAGAAGCCCGATGCTTCAATTCCATAGATGGCGATGAACTCATCAGATGATATAGGAAAGAAGACCAATTAGACCTAAGACCGTAGAAAGCGTTACAAGTCGACCCGGAGAGTAGTCTTTCTTTCAATTCGGTTATAAGGTATTCGCCCTTAAGAAGGGAACCGTATTCGTGGACGAAAGGCATTTTGTCTAATTCCTCCCTAACATCCTACTCTATTCCTAATATTCCTCATTCCTAAAGTGGCACAGGTCTTCCAACTGAAGATTAAGGAGCGATGCCTATTCGGCTTCGGCCTACTGGCTTGAGGATCGGAGCAACAGAGCTATTGGGAAGAACGGAAGCAACCTAAGCTTCAGCCTCCGGCCGAGCTTTTACTTATAATTCCCACGAGCAGTAGCTATAAATAAGAGAAAGAGCATAGGACAGGGCCTATCTATCCCCCCTTTATCCGTCAAAGGAACTCTTTATTGAAGAAGCATGGCGCTATCGGGAAAAAATCCTAAGAAAGAGATAAAGAGGAGCGAACAGCCACTATCACATCGTTAGATGAGCTTTAGTTCTTTGCTTTGTGTTGTGAACGAGGGGATCGAAAGGCCAAAGGAAGTAGAAGTACGACTGAGTTTCAATTGAGAGACTACGAGCCTTAGAGTTGGTACTAGCCTTATGTCATCTTTTGCATAGTCTGGATTCTCTTATTACATCAAAGAACAATAACAATTGAGTTGGGATCAAAGACAAAGAATGAAGGGTTGTCCCCAGTCTGTCCACCTTTGGCTTTGAGGAGAGAAAATTCTCTCGTAGAAGATTGGAGATTGACTTCTTATGCCAGCTCGAATATGACATGGGTTAGACATTAGCGGGTAGGTATAAGATCTTGTCGAATATCTAACTAGTGAAGGGCTGCCTTTTGGTAACTGGCCACCAATGTCAGGATCTCTTTAGACGAAAAGGAGTAGGCAATCTCTTAACTATTCCAATCACTACCTCTTATCTTAACCAAGCACATTAATCAAGCCAGGACTTAGACATCAAAACATTCCCTAAGTCAGGACACTCCAAAGCCAAGAACATTGCACTCAGTGCAGAAGGATTAGGATTTAGAAAACACTAAGAAAAGATTGAAAGCTTCATCCAGTAAGGAAAAAGTGTATGACTCATACCATTACTCAGGGAATCCTACAAGCCATGAGACCTTTTTCTCCATCAATGGAATTAGGACCTTAAACAAGCAATTAAGATGGCACATTTCAATACCTAACATAAATTCAAAAAGGAAGGAGAGCGGTCATTCTCAACTCTATACTCTAGAGTTATTCTAGTTTGAAGGTCAGCAGGTACTCTTATAGTACTCGTTCTTGAGGAATTGGGTTGAATCTCATCTCCGTTACTTAAAATGGTATTGTCAGCTATCTTTTTATCCTTGGCCTCATTCGAGGATTGTCCAGATGTTGAGCCTCATTGGAAGGTTCGTCGCACTGATCCTGAATTAGTGCGATTTGGCCTTCTATGAAAACCTCTAGCCCTCGCTCTTCTAGCTAGGCTATTTCCTTAACAGTGAGAGTAGGTCTGAACTCCGACTACTCTAGGAGTCAACCTTGATCTTCACTATAGGAAGTCTAAAGGGGCAACGTGTAACTGTAACTTAAGTACGTACCCTAAAAAGGTAGGATGCTTTTTCCTTGACTTGATCCATTCAGTTAGAATGCGCTCTTTGAAAGAATAGGCTCTGGCACTCCCTCAAAAAAGGAAATGATGGGACAAAGAAGAGACCAGGATAAAGTCGAGAGAGATGTAAGGCAAGGTATACAAGTAGCGTATAAAAAGAGAGTAATATCTTTCCTTTCAAACATAGTTTGAGCGCGTCTACGAATAGAAAAAGGGTCTGATAGGTATTAGGTAAGACATCCGTCTTGGTACTTCCTTTTCAGAAGGAAGAGGGGCATGGTTGGGACAAGGCTTGGCAAGTAAGCGTTTTCTAGGGTGGGTTGATAGGGACAAAACCGAAGATGAGTGATCCGCCCCAGTTGATCCGTAGTTTAACCAGGATTTCCATATCATAGAAGTACTAAATACGAGGTGATCCTGTAATTATGAGAAAAGAAACCTTAGTTGCGAGGTGAATTAGACCATAGGTACCGGAGATGTGGAAATAGGAAATTTGACCTGTTGACCGAAGAAATGCGAAGGAAGTGGTGATGCTCCGTGCAATGTTCTTGAAGGATGGTCTAAGACTGAAGAATTCAATTCCACCTCAGGGCAATCCGTTCCTTAGCTGCTTTGGCAGAAAGATAAAGGTTCACACTTTGGAGATCTAATCCAAACAGCTGGCTTACTTGGAGGAGGATCTAGGCAAACTTAATAAAGAACGCTAGCCTAAATGACTTTATAGCCTTGAGTCTTGCTCACAATCAGCTTTAAAAAGTGATTTTACCCCCCAGGTAGTAGTAAAATACCTGAGGAGGTATAGCGCTAGTTTGCTCTTTGTGTCCCCCTGTGCCGCAATGGCTGTTTAATTAGATAATTATTCCTCCGCAGGTGTCGCTGACTGGAGTACTTGCGCCGTCTTCGTCTTCCCACATCAACTACTACTGAGCTGGAGCCACTTATATCACCAGGAGAATGAAATGGATTAAACAACTCTAATAAATCATTAGTTGTCAGTATTCCATGTATGAACACCAATCAGCAAAAAAGGCAGGTTTATCCTATAAGATGGAAACGGAACAAATCTCCTCTGCTTATTTGAGAAAGCATATACCTTTTCGCATAACACTGACTTAATCCGAGCGGATATAATCCCCGAGGAGATATCATAGCATAGTAGGATATACCTATGAACGATATTAAAGGTTTTCCTCCGTCTTTCTTTCATAATAATCTTCCTCCTCACACTCAATTCCCTCTTTAGCACAAAGTGACGAAAACCGGCATTCTAGTAGTAGGAGCTTTCTTAGCTCTTTCAAAGGAGACCAGCAATTTATGCTTATTAGATTCTGAACCCCCCCGGCGGTAAGAAGTTCCATGTGTGTGTGCAATTCTATCTTGGAAAGACATGAAAACCGCTGGTTTGTGTGCGGTTAGAATCTTCAAAAGTGGAGTCATTCCTTGTCCCTGTTAGAGTAGTGTCTCTGGACACCTTCCTTCCTTAGTATAAGACTACTTTCAGATTCCATGAATTCCACTTTTAATAAAGAACAATAGGGTGGGGTTTTAATTAACCAAAAAAGAATGGAATGACTAGTGCGGGTTCATTCTATTAACTAGTTATATACGTTTTTATGATCTAAAGGATTGAATCGAACGAGGTTCGGGAAAAGGTCTTACCATTGAAATATGGTCTTTGTAGTAGTCTTTTGCGTTGGACAGGGTCTCCTTTTGTCTGATATCGCAATAATAAAAAGATGTCGAAATGGGAGAAGGCTCACAATTCCCAAACTCTAGGGGGGATGGTGAACTCTCGTTAGTACAGTTGCGGAGACTTTCGTCGCTTTGGAAGCTTCCTGCCCGGATCACTAGTTAGTCAGACCCAAAAAGAAAGGGGATATGTGCGTCTTGTTCGGATGGGTAAGTTCGCGCTTTTATGAATTGAGTCTGGGCTCAAAGTACTATAGTTGTGCTATAGTATTTGCTATACAATCCAGTTCTATAACCCCTTTCTGCTCCCATTTCTTCGGGGCGACTCTAGAAAACGGAACATATTGAAAGCTTTATTCTATATAATAAATATAGGGGACAAAAAGATCTTTAGTTTGACTTTTTCCGGGTTATTAGGTAACAAGCCAACAAGCGGAGGTTGAGAAAGATCAGTCTCAGTCCCCCCTTTGTTTGTGCCCTAGCCTCACCTTGTCTAGTCGAGTTCTTTCGATCCAATGGCGCTACAAAGGCCGTGAAAATGGTATGATTCACGCATCAAATCGAATTTTGCTTTTTACATCAATCAAAGCCTTCCTTCTCATCCCTTATCATCTTGGTTATTGAATTGAGGTTTTTAGCTCCTGTAGTTTAAGTGTACCCGTCTGAATAAGGCCAGTAAACGTTCGCTCGTTTATATTTATATAAGGCATATCTGGTGAAAGTTTGGAAATAAAGGTTTTTCACCCCTCATCCTCTGGTAGAGCAGAAGTCCGATAGCCAGTTAGCAAGTCAGTAAAAAGCCTGGGGCTTTGGATGTCATTTTTCTCTTTCAAAGCGTAAGTAGAAAGAAAGCAAATGCCCCGGAGTCACGGAAGACAGTGCGTGCAGACTTTCTATCATAAAAACCTCTTCATTAGTCAATTATTTCTTTTATGTCTTTTCCCGAGATTCAAAATCAAAATGCAAATTGAGTTTATAGACTTTGGGATGATGAAATCCTCTTTCTATTTGAAAAGAAAAGAATTTAGATATATATATAAGTAAGCTGAAGCTGACCTGAAAAGAAATTTCGCCTGTGCAAGTAGTGCTTCTTTCTTGCTTACACGGAATCGTAAGTCTTGCCAATTTGCAAGCGTTAGGTCAAGGAAAAACCATCAAACTCCGATGACCAGAATTACGATTACCGGGATCCTAGAGGCTATTGGGCCTGGCCATGGCCTTTCCATTCAAATTCAATATATGGCATGGGGTACCGAAAAAAAAACCCTAGCTCCTGTAACATGGGTAAAGCCACTAAAAGAAGGGTAATTATTCTTCCTTGTCCTTTCTTTCAGCTTTCCTTGAAAAGTTGAGTAATAAATACGCTGCAAGAATTGGTTGTTTGCAAGGGGGTGTCAAGGTCTTTACTATAACTATATAACTATTGGGGGGATATCTTTAGTCAGGCAAGCATCAGTCTCTTGGTTGATGAGTCGTAGCATGTGGCAAGGCTGTTTAAGTTAGTGGAATTCAATTATGCATTATTAATGCAGGTAATATATCCAGGGAGTGCTCCGTCAACGTTCAAATTGTCATGATTGCGAACGAGTTGCCGCCTTGTATCCGGAGACGTGGCCCTTTCCAGGATTTCCTCAAGTAAGCTTCCTGAGCTCGAGGAGGAGCGTATTATTTCGACATTTTTGGGCTCCATTAGGAGACTGGCGTAATATAGAACTGCAAAATCCTCTTCCCTTCTTACCCTGAAATATAAAAAAAGGCGGGGACTCCAATGTCTGCTATTGAGGAGCTTCGAGGACAAGCGTTGGATAAATACCAAAAACTCCGTATCACAACGGAGAGGGAAATCGGCATCATATCCCAATGGGAACTCAGAAGAGTAGGCAAAAAATCAAATCTTCTCTTTTTTCGCCTATGGTGGATGAGGGCTCCCTTGTAGCTCGTTTTGAAGACAGATAAGACAGCTCTGGGAAGCACCTATCTTTCTTGAATTACGCGACCTCTTGCGAAAGGTAAGAGGCCTCTTGGCATTTGCTTTCTTTCATGAGGGCTATAGCTTCTGCAGTCAACTTTGGGTTGCTTCAAGAAGCGGCCATGTTCTGGATTATTTCTCTTGGCCAGCCAGTGCTGATGACAAAGTCTGCGGAGTAAAAAGTTCTTGGAAGTGAGGCTTTTTAGAGTGCAGTCTATGATTATGATGTGTTATCAAGTCTCAATGAAATTTGCCAAAAGGAGTCCAATTCGATCCATCTTTTGCTGGATGGATTTGGCACCGAGGAGGTTTTTAAAAAAAAGTGGGAATTTATACTGGGCCTATGGGACGGAAGGGCACTGTAAGAGAAAATCTAACATCTTTCCGATTTCCTTTAATCTTAATAAAACCGAAAGGGCGTAGCGTGAAAGAATAGGCTGTTAGGGAGATGGAAGCAAGTCCAAGTCAAGGAATGAATAGCTGTAGCTGTATTAATAATTAACTGCGACAATAAAGCCACTTTTAAGACTCCTTGCATCGGGTAACAAGAGTAGAGTCGTAGAGATAGGTGCCTAGCAAGGGTATACCCTTAGTAGAACCTTTGGTCACGAGTAAATATCCCATGCACTTAATGGTTTTGGCAAGTTCCCTATCTTCATTGCTCAGGGCGAAACTCCGCTTTAACAATTTTCACAATCGGTTGCAGGATTTCTTTCTGGCCGCGTAAGCCTCTTAGTTAGGAATACCAGGAAATCAAAGATGCATCGAATACGCTGTTGTTGTTACAGAATATGTTGAATAGGTTGGTTGCGACGAATACGTTCTTTGACACATCTATTAATAGAATGCCCTGAGGAGGATGCTAGCTAGTGAGTTCTACTTTAGATATAGATATGAAAAAAGAGCTCAGTAGAAAGGAATTTCTTTCATTATCATTTCTTTTCCATTTTTTAGCATCCCATTAGAAAGCATTTAATTAGCATTAGCAAGGACGGTTGGTAAACGAAAGAAGAACTAGGCTATGGCTCAACTCTATTTCACGCCGGTTCTTTCTTGATGCTAAGAATAGCCCTTCTTCAGTGCTTTAGGAATTTCGTCTAGTAAGGGCAGAAAGGCAAACTAGGAATCTTGCTAACAATGAAACTCCTAACCTTTAACCAGGGACCTCTCCCTCCTTCATCTGGCCATTGAAAGCATTCCAATTGCAGCTTCTTCTTAGGATTCGTTAAAAAGAACATTCCCCTAATCGAATGCCATGGCCTTCGCCATGTTATGCTACTAATGCCCGTACTCCAACAGCTAAATCGATGGATTCCCTCAAGCCTTCTAAGATCGGATTCTTCCCTTCCTTCTATCGCTTTCTTTTGGTTGGTCGAGACATAATCTCTGACCCCCATTGCATGGGCCAGATTGAGAAAAGAGTGAAAGCGAGACCATTTTCCGTACTTGAAGAAGACCTTTTTCAAAAGAACAAAAGAAAAGGATCACCTGAGTGAGTGGTGAACTGAACGAAGGAGGAATTCAACTAGAAGTCACGAAAGAAACTGGAATCAGAACTCAGATATAGTTAAGATTAACTACGATTAACTACGATTGAGATAGATTCTTTACAAAGCCTTTCGATTTAGCCGTATTTGGAACTCTTTCTGTGCGCGGCTATCAAATCCTTCTTTCCCTGCGTACTTTCGTATTCTTACTGAGATGCCGAAAAAGAAGTCTTTATAGGACAAAAAGATGTCCTCAAAAACCTGCGCTACCAATCCATCGAAATTAGGTCTTATCCCCTGCTCCTATGGTCTTGACCTGCAAAGTGCTTTCCGAAAGCTCCCAATAGGCCAAGTAGCCACGACTATTATAATGAAATAAGTAGGAAGGAGCTCTAGCTGTATGTTCCACTGAGATCAGCAAGCTTTCGTTATTTTGAGTTTCGGTCCAAATAGTGGAAAAGAAAAAACAACCTCGATGTCAGGGGGCACCCCTAAAAGGGAATAGTGGTCGCACTAGTCGTGTTCTAGGAGATATTTTTGCCTACATGAAGGGCAGCCGCTTTATCTTTCTGATCAAGTCTGCTCCTCGGATTTGTATTTGTTTGTTTTTTCTATTTTCCGTATCCGCTTAGTAAAAGCAGTTTCTTTCTGCTCACCAGAGTTCGCGAATGCACTCAATTTGAGGGTTTCCCCTATTAGTGACATAATCCAATCAAGGATTACAATTTTGGTAGCCATGTCGGTATCCATACGTATGAGCACCTCTCCTATGGAGAAGTCTGACGCATCCGTCAGCACCTCGTGGCGGATGGCTTCGTGTGGTCAGGGAGTTTCAACACAACATTGGCTCTTTCTCAGTCTTTGCCCTTACTTCTGGTAGGCAAGTAAAAAGAAGGAAAAGAACCTTTTGGCGCGGAGCTACTTTAGCCATTGAATCTAGTCCTTTCCCCTCCCGCCTATGACTCTGATCTTTTTCCGGGGAAAGTGACTAAAGGACTGAATTCTGTAGCCTCTGACAGTCTAATCTCTTAGCCAAGACCCATAGATTCCATTACTATATCACAGGTAAGAAATGCCTACACCCTAGGCTCCTTCTACCTGGTGAAGAAGGTCCTATTATATGCCTATTCTCTCCTTCCTATTCCCCCTTCTTCTGATCTTGTAGAGACAACAAGTACAAGTAAGGTTGAGTAGTCTCCCCGGTGATTCATTTACTACACTAAAAAAATTGGATCAAAAGAAGTCCCTCTTGTAGTCTTTTTTGACGTCTTCTAGGCACTATAGGAAGAAAGTAGAAAGAAAGGACGATCTATGAAGTCTTTCTCGTCCCGCCTCCTTGGATAAACCGGAGAGCGGCATAGCCGTAGCATAGAAGAAGATACTTTATCCGCTAAGAGCTGGAACTTTACTCTAGACCATTTCTCCCTTACAGCTATCCGGACCCACTAGCATTTCATCCTTTTAGGCAAAAAGGAATAGTATTCCAACAACACTACTCCGGAGATATCTCTTGCAACTGGGACTTGTTGAAATGAGTTAATGTTAGTCTTAATCTCCGGCAAGTCGCACTCATTCAAGTACGGGCAGGGCTATAGAGCAATAGACAGACTGATCTCCGGCAGCTATGGCAACAGCAAAAGATAAAGTTGTTTATCCAGCTTTTTCCTATTCTTACTGCCTTGCCGGAAGCAAGACTTCTATTCTACTAGCGGCTTAAGGATTCTATCTATACATATGTAATTTTGTAATTTCAACGCCTGAACTCGATTTTAGAGGAGTGCGGGCCCACGAAAGCGTCAAGAGAGATTTCAGTCTAGCTGAGACTGGTTTGTAGCATTCCTTCCTCTCGTCACCTCTTCTTTTAAGGTTGAGGGTGAAGACAAAGAGACTTAGGTTGCTAGCAGGCGAGCTCTTTCTCAGTCAGTACGGACTTCTAAGTCCTAACTCTTAACTCTTAAATGGACTACTAGTCCGATCAGAGGCCAAAACGAAGTCTTTTGTGACTTACAGTCTGCCTTTCAAAGGTCGGGCTGGTAGGTAGCAAAATAGCACAGTAAGTTCGAAGGGGAAGAGAAAGTCGTTTCGAAATCGAAATCGCTGCTTTTACTCATCAGTAGCTTACGTATGTTCCTGCTGGTAAAGACGTCATTCCCACTTTTGAGGAATAGGATGCGGGAAGTAGAGACTCTAGTCTTTCAAAGATCCTTGCAACCTCTACCATATCTGATCTGAGGAATCCGGGGCTAAGAGTTAGCAAGAGGATTCTTGCGGGTAATGCTCTTAGTGTAAAAATTCAGTCGAGCTAGGGACCTTTGATTTCCTTACCCGCGGATAGGATTTTATCTCATACGATATTACGTATGATGAGAGAGAAATCAGATAGTAGCTACTCATTACAATGGATTTGATCGATTCTTGACTCTTTCCTTTATCGATTTATCAATCTGTTCACACGTCTGGATTTCATTGGCAATTTTCGATTCTGTTTCTATACCAGATGGTATATCTAGTGTGAATACTATTCGCAAACTACGCGACACATCTGTCCTTAAAGATATTTATAATAACCGGTGCCTCTTGTTATATTATTAGAGTTAGACTTCCGTAAATCGTTCGATTAAAAGAGTATGGATATTCCTCTTCACGTAGTTACACGCCCGGATCAAGATACAGGAAGAGGGTGATCAGACGCATCTTCCTTATTGTGACTTTCGACTCTGTCTCTAATACTGCTGGTATTCAACAAAATACTCTAACTTACTTTCTCTTCAAGCTTCAACTCTTCTCACTCCAATAGGCGGTGACTCAAAGAAAAGATAAAGATAGCAAGCCAAGGTATGCGTAGTTGATTACCTTAAAAAGGCTTTGCCTGCGTCAGCCTTATTTGTGGCTTACTCTGGTGTCGGAATAGAAACCTAGGCTTGCAACTGAACTTGACTTAACAGCTGCAGCAATAGAAGATAAAGAGCCGGAAATAGTCCGCTACTAGGCGGGTTTAGTAATCCTGGGTTTCTACTTCCTGACTAATTCCCCCCATAACTGCTAACCCATACGCAGACTCTCTTTCTAAGCCAGAGCCAGATCAGTACACTATGGCAGATGTGCCTACATAACATCCCGGTGGAATATAAGGTATGAGCAAAATAACTATATATCCGGATGTTGCCCCAAATAGGACATGAGAAAGCGCTAATCTCCCACCTGAGGAAAGATAAGTATAAGTGGGTTAAAGACTATTGATCCCGCTGTTGAAAAGCGCCTTCAACCTTAATACTCAAGAATAGAAGGGGAAATCCTGACACACATTATCAAGATCTCTATTCCCTATCAATCTGAACCTGGCAGACTCATACTTGAACTTCCTCAAAGAGAAGAGATGCAACCTTTTCCGTTACGGTGAGTCCAATAGGACTAGACCCATGATGGCTACGTAATATCATCTGTTGGAATGGATTATACTAGGGTTATTGGGCTATTCTTCCCTAAACTCATGCTTTTTTGTTTTAGTTATAGTGGTTTTTCGCCCATTTGGGACTAGAAACTGCTTAAATAGGATATAGATGAACCCCGTGGGGAAGGATTCTATTACCACCTTTCCGTAACTTTCATCTCAACAAGCTGGGGCACACTAAGTATTCTTAGTCTTATAGAAGACTGTGGAAGACTGAAGTCAACTGAGACGAAGGAAAGAAGAGGAATGCACCAAAGGAGAAAGGCTCTAAGCCTATTCTCAATCACACCAAGGAGGCAGGAATGTAGCAAAATCGAAATACAAATCTCCGGGGATTCATAACTCAATAGAACAAGTCTACTCCGGAAATATCTCATTCTTCTACGTCTGCTTCTTCGTCCGCTGCTGTCTGGCCTTTACCCGATCCTAGATATCAACAAAGCAAAAGCAGGGGAAAGAGTCACAATTTACTCAAGATAGTACAATAGGGGGAAATGACGATCTGATTACCTTATATATAATATATATGTTATATCTTTCCTCCGCTGTAGCGGATTCTAGAGTCAATTACCTTGGATGAGATGAATTGCAGTTCGAAAAGTCGATTTTGAAGTCAATCTTACTCAGGAAGGAAGATGAATGGAATCTGTTGGATATGGGCATTTCTTCTCACTACCTTCCGTCTAATACTTCCAAGCAATTATGCCAAGGAGAAGATAGCTCAATAGCCTATCTGTAGTTATGATGGCCGCCCCGCCCTCTCTACGTCTCGTCGGCTCCTACATTCTACACGCTCTTATATGTCTTAGTACTCGCTCTTGCAGCTCATTCATTCTTTCCCGGTCGGACTTCTAACTGTCTTCAAAAGTGAACTCAGTACGACTTATAAAAATATCATAATATAAAGACTCCAGCTTGAGTAACTAGAAGTCCTGCAACTTCGTCAAAGACTGCTACTTACTCACTAAGACTTCCTAGGGTTCAAAGAGGGGGATTGGCAGGAAGAGCGAAATCGCTAGATTGCCTTCTATTGTCCGAAATAAGCCTTTCTACGGCTTAGAGGTCGAGTTAAACTCAAGACCTGCAGCAAGCATCCTCAGTATGTTCTTCCCCATGAATTAAAGGAATAGGCTGATCTGAGGCATTAAGACTTGATGCTTTCCTATCAATTTAAGGTCAGGCTTTCACACAAAGATAAATAGGAAGCTAGGCCTTTGGTAACACAATAGACTGAGTTCTTTCGAACTTTTGACTGACTTGCTTCAGGAGGCTAGTCTCGAAAGAGAAATCTATCTAAAGTAAGGGCTTTAATACCTGCAGGGTCTAGGGGATGAGATTCTAAGGCATTAGGGAAGAGTCAGGAGGGTTTAGGAATAGATTAACAACAGGGAGTGGGAAGAGAATACAAGGTATAAGGAATGGAATTTCCAGGTTTAGTAATTTCATCCCTGGATAAAGGGGATGAGGAAGTCAAGACTGACCTGAAAGCATCCTATAGCTAAGTTCCCTGTCGTGAGAGAAGAGGAAGATAGGACGCTGTCATAGCCTAGGGGGCATTTAGTCCGCCTTAGCCTTGATAGTTTCTTCTTCTTTATGGTTTTCTCCTTTCAGGATTTATGAATAGATGAAATGGGTCTAGTCCCTAGTCTCAGTTCCCGGATCAAGGAATAGATGTCCTGGGACTAGGATTTGAATAGGGGCGAAACCCCGGTATTCAAGAGAATGAGAAATCCAATACTTCTAATATGGGTGTATACTTGAAATAAAGACTATAAAGAAGGAAATACTTGACTAGAAATCCGATACAAGAGCGGATCTTGCGACATCGGAAGAGACCTTTTCCTCACTAAGTTCAAGGATAAGAAGAAAGAGTATTTTACCGGGGGAATATCAGGGGAAGAATAAGAGAATACCATGGTTTTCTACTTCCAGACTTGCTTCCTGACGGACGTGTAACACTGAAACATAATACATAATATAATAATGTACTAATGCCTTCTCAATCTCAACAAGCTGAACTCTTTCTTACGGTGAAGAGGCTTTCATTTTAATAGCCTACAGATCCGTTAGCGGCTAAGGAGAGGGATTAGAACAAAACAATAGAATGACTTCAATCCAAAGTCTAAAGACTAAAGTCCGGCTTCTTTTTTCCTCTAAGGCTGGGGATATGATATAGAGGAAGGAAGTCTACCCTCGTGCCCAGAGCTCAAGTAAGCCAATGCCTTGTAAGAGTAAGCATTCTACCCTACCTTAGATCTGTAGGCCAAACCCTCTAATCCAATGACTTTACCCCTGCCCTTCTTTCCAGCTTGGGAATGAGAGTCAGGATATTTGAATTGAAGGATAGTGACTGATTCCCTAGTCGGGAAGCAGGAACGAGAGCTGATAGCACATCTTTATTCCAAGGTATTTATTCGTTCGGTGCGCGAAGGTATCTGAGTATTCCCTTAGTGTTCCAGGAAGAAAGTATATCCCGCGCTAAGAAAAGGGAATACCCTATATACCAAGAGTCAGCAGGCCAACCCGGAAAAGACGGAGTTGCTCTCGAATTCGAATAGGTTTCAGTTTCAGAAAGGGCTGTCACAGAGAAGGAAAGGACTCAGACTAAAGCCTTTTTCGGTACATGGATTGAGGGCTTTTATCTAATACGGTAAGTTATTGGTTGGCTTATCTCTTGCTTATATCTTTAAGAACTTAAGAACAGTATTGTCTTCCAGTAATGGGTTAGAGGGATTCACTTCTTTCTACTTGGGGATGACCTGTAGCTTCCATTGCCGGAAAAGATCAGTGCTAAACTAGAGACGAGAGTAGCTGCCCCGGACACTGATAATACGGGAAACGTTAAGTTATTAAGAGAAAGCTCTGCCTCAAAAGTTCCTTATTCAATCAGTCCACAAAGCCTGTCAAATCTTAACTGAAAAAGTAAATAATAGAAAAGAAAAATGCATATGGGCCTGTCTCTGGGCAAGCAATCTAACCACACAAAGCCTTAGACCCAATCAATCGCCCATGAAAAAGATGGGGGTGTCTCCTGACTACGAAAAGGTTACAACGCCAATGTTCATGTTTTTAGCTTCCTTAAACGAGTGAAATGAAAAATGACTTTCTTCATGAAGCTATATTAGAATGAAATTCTTCTACTCCGCCCGGCGAGCCAGTCAGCGGGTTAGTAGGAAGACGAGTGGCCACGATCTACTGAAGTTGCTATCGGCTGAAGAACAAGCATGAAGAAGCTCCTTCCACACTTTGTTTATTTATCCCTTGCTGTGCTTCATTAGTTAGACAAAAAGCATTCGACTCTGGCCCATAAGAAGAGGACAAGCGCCCATGAGGAGAAGGTTTCGAGACATTCAAAGGCATAGATTTAGGAACTTAGACTGAGACTGAGCTTGCGTTTGCGGCCTTGGAGGGCGTTTTACTTCAATGTTAGTACCTGTGAAAGTTCAGACGCAAGCTCAGTCTACTTTT
>JAYMTT010000082.1:0-5000 GCA_036898025.1 Hypseocharis bilobata
AAAAGTAGACTGAGCTTGCGTCTGAACTTTCACAGGTACTAACATTGAAGTAAAACGCCCTCCAAGGCCGCAAACGCGCGATTTAAGCCTAAGCCACTTTTTCTGACTTGAGGCAACCCGAAAAAAGCCTACCTAAGCGTTCCAGCTAAGGGAAGAAGGTACGAGATCGAGATGGGTACTAAGCTGACTCAGGGTGAAGGTCAGAGGACTGAGGCACTAGAGAGGCAACACAACCATGAGTTTACAGTGGGTTTTGAGTCGTGCTAACCGAGGGTTGTTCAAGAAGGGATTGACCTAAGGAAAGGCTGGGAACTTCACTTCAAGCTGGGAAAAGCAAGGCAATGAAATTCTCCAAATATCCAAAGCCTTCGACGCTTTAAACTGATTGACCATTTCCAAAAGCACTAGGCGTGGTATCGTATAATAGAATAGAATAGGCTCGTCGTCTCTTTCCTGTTATGCCTCTGAAAGCCCAATGAGCTTCGGGTGCCGTTGCCCCCTTCAATTAGAATAGATCTGAATTTAGTGTCCTTTTTGGGTTATGGAATTTCCTGGAAAGTGTGAAATAAGAGTAAGTAGGAATCGTTGGAACTTGTCAGATTCAAATAGATAAATAAGGTATTCCCCTTCGGGAAGAAATAGAACCTATTAGAACTACGCAGACGATATTCCGACATCGGAGTTTAGTCTCTTTCTTCTCTTATTTGCATTAACTCCTAAACTACCAGACAAGAAAGAACAAGGAATGCATAGCTATACATAGTCTGACTTCTAATCCGTTTCTTCCCCATAGACAACGGGGCACCCACTCAAAACGAACAAGGGCTCCTTACTCCTTCACATCCGACCACCCTTTGAAAGGGCAGACAGACTTGACTCCCCGATTGGACAGTGGTACTCGAATGAGACCATGCATCCCTGACTTTGATATGAAAGAAGTAGCAAGGAAGAATCTCCCTCACAGGGAGTAAAGAGGCTTGAGATAGGAATTACTACTTCAACTAGAGCTTGTAACCTTTGAGTCTTTTCCTGCTTTGACCCATAAAAAAAGGAAGAAGAACAAGGGGCTCCTACCCTTCCACAACAGCCCTGTAGCTTCCTTACACTATACCGGCTCCCTCAATTTACAGTAGTCAACATTCATTTGTCCCATAGTGCGCGCTTAGCCAGATGAAGATTCTTCCACGACGCTAAGGCTGCTTTAGAGGAGAAAACTTCTGTCCCCGGATCAGTATCAGTAGAGGAAACCACTCGTGTCGCTTAGCCGGAGGGGTTAGATACCTTCGATAAGTTTCCGGCGAGTAGACCCCAAATAAAAGAGTATAGTTAGTTATCACGGATAATGAAAAATGAAAATAGGAACAAAAAAGCCAGCTCTTCTTTCCTTTCTCCTCAGCTCTACTACTAATATAGAGTCGGAAGGCATCTTATTTTCTAGCCCGCTTAAAGCTTTGAACATTCGCTTTTCTCGGGTTCCTAGCCCAAAGGTTCTAGGGTTCGAGAGAGAATTCCTACTATAAGGAAGGGAAGACGGTAATCCAATCAGTAGACTGCTGCTTTCCGTACTATCGGTTGTTCACATTCAACCATGAGTGACCCACGTTCGAGCTAGTCGAATCCGTACTTCTTTTTATATCGCGAGTGCCCCAATTCAATTCAAACTCGGAGAAGGGGGCAAGTTGGATTCCCCCCTTGGGGCTACGAAACTAGGCTATGAAAACCAATCCACCCAATCTAGCCAAGCCTTTGTTTGAAACCAAGGAAAAAAAGCAGATGCCGATTCTATAGCAGCTGATTCTCTGACTCTATCTAAGTAATTTTTCAATTCTTCCTACCTCTGGGCACTGAGCATAAGTCGGAGATTTCAGGGTTCTTTCCCAAACAAAGAATTTCATCTGGAAGTGCCCCTGCTACACTTGCTTCTAGAAGGAAGTTCCCAGTCGAAGGCCCAGGTCCTAGTACTACCTCAAAAGATACCGCCAAAGGAAAGCAGTCTAGCAGTCAAGTCAAGAAGAAAGTCACACCGCTACTTTATGCTGACCATGCCTAGCTCCAAACTAATGAAGTAACTTGGTCCTTAGAGACTCCGACTAGGGATTTGCCTACCCTCTTTCTCTTTCACCGAAACCCAGACATAGAACTCCGTTAACGGGATCCACAACTTCTTTATCTATGAGACCAGCAAAGTCAACTGAAACTGATTCCACTTGAGAGCGGCATCCATCCTAACCGTGGTTCTTTCGACAAGAAGGTATTCTAATTCTATAGCAGCACCGTCTTCTTCCCTCAAACCTTAAAAATAGCCAGTTTCCAGGGGAGTCTCTTTTCGGAAGAGCTTTTAAATCATTAAGATTCGTGAAGCTAAGCACGGAAAATCCATATTTTGTTCGACAGGATGTGCAAGTTCGAGTCTGGCGAGTGGTGCTGTACGCTAACGGTAATTACCTCCCAGGAAGGGGAGCAGCAAAAAAAGAGACCCTAAACTGACTTTCTTAGAGCAGCAGTCGGACTCGTAGCCAGAAAAGGTAGTTGGCCTAGCGAGACTTTTCCGATGTTGGCAAGGGGGGGAAATCCTTGCTGGAAAAAGAAAAGAAGTTAACTGTCCAAAAGAGGCAGACATCTCTTCCGCTTTGACGGGGATATCTAAACAATTTCATTGCCTTTCCTTGTTGGCATAGCTCTAGCTTTACGATTCCATGCAGCCCTTCCCTACGGCTACCTTCTTTAAAACGAAAGACCCCTCCAACTCAACTATAGCCAGTAAGCCTTCCAGCTGCATTAAGGAACTCCAGCGCTGGACTGGGGATTCAAGTAAATCAAGCAAGTCAAAAAAAGAATAATCAAATCGATCAGGTTCACAGTTGAAGTATGTCCTCAAGATGCATCCACTGAGACTATGATTGTCGGATTTTGAAATTGATTGTGTTCAATCAGCCACTCTCCTTTCTTTGACGGCCGGTGGGGTTGAAATTGAAAGCAAGTCCGGGCACTACCAAGCATTAGCCAAAACAATAGAACTTGACAGAGATTGAGTTGAAACAGCATTTCTTGTCACCATGACCAGCCCTGACTTTACTGGTGGGTGAAGAAGAGAGGGAGTTATTCCTTTCTTCGATCTTTTACCTCGAGCTCTTCTTGCTTGAGTTGAAAGCTGATGAAACTACTACTAACTTCCCTTGAGCCCAGTATTCATTCTTTAAAGCCACAAGCCGGGAACTCCCTTATTGTTCCCACTCCGAAAGCCCTAATTACTTCTTATTCTTGCATTATCTGGTCTTCAATCCCCTTCGTTCGAACCCTGGAGTTCAATCAGATAGGAAGGAAGAAGTAAAGCGACGAAAAGGTGTGAAGGAAAAATTCATTACCTACTCATCAGTCTTCTCCTTTGAACTCATACGTAAGTAAGCAGGGAAAGACATATCGGATTCATTTCCACAAAAACAAAAGCAAGGCTGGAGTCACTCTAACTCGTACTGGACATTAGGAATCGGATTGGAGCTCCAATCCTTCTCTTTCACGCCACGGGTTAGGTAGGTCTCCCCCTATACTCTAAGGGTTGACTTTGCATGATTACAAATGGCCTATAATCCCGGGATTTCCTAAAACCATAGGTCTAGTTCCGGCTCACTCAAACTTCACTATTGGCTGTAAGAGCTAGCCACAAAAGTCCGAGCATCAGGTAATTAGGAAGCAAAAACAGAAGACCTTGTGATTCAATTGTATTATCAATATCTTAACGTGAACATCATATACATATAGTCTATGATGACTACTAGAAGAAGAGTATCCAAAAAGGGAAATGAAATGACTGGGTCGTAGGGCTTATCGTTTCAAAGTCAATTTCTCTTTCTCCTGAACTAAAAGATGTTCTTGTTGGGAGCATGTACAATTACAGGGTGTAATCCAACCAATCCAAATGCTCGGGAAGGCAGAAAGTCCAGGTAAGGCCTAACTGCTGCTATAGATTTCTTATCCTAAAAATAGAATTGACTAGAAAAGCAGATTCAGATGAATATATACTACTAGCTTACTCATCCGAAAGAGAGAAAGGAATAAAGAGGGTGGATGTAATTCAAGGACGTAACATAGAAGAAGTAGGCTGATCCAGAAAAGCATCCTTTTGCCTTTAGTGCTTGGTAGGAGCAGCTTAGCGCATATGCTAGAATTAGAATCACGCGTAATGAAGCGCTTGTCTTACTTATCTAAAACAAAAAAAAAACCTGCTACAAATGAGCGGCATATAAACGGAACGAGATCCGTCGAAAGACGAGACTCAGATCGGAGATAAAGAGGCCCTTTCTTTATCTACTATTCATTTTTTGATGATTTTTTATATTCCGCAGCCTTTAGCACATAATGGAATTGCTCCTTCTATGCCTCCTCATCTGTCTCGCCTGCCGAATCCTTAGCTTAGCCTGCAGCCTTTATTCCGACAGCAGGGCATTCATTCGTTAAACCCGGTCTTGCATCTGATCTTTCTTCTTCCTTTCCCTAATGCCTAAGCCTAATCATGCTTTTCACATGCAATTCAATGGTTCCTCTACTTCCCCTGCTTCCTTTGCCGCTGCATCTCTTCTCGTAACCGGTGTTCTTGTTACAGTAAGCGCTGCAATTGAATGAGATAATTCGCAGTAATTGATTCACGAAGCCGCTCTTTCAAAGTCACTCTTTCTATCCTAATAGAAGCAAGGCTAGGATGAATGAATTAGCTAACGAATTAAGTAAGGGTTAATAAGGTTTTCCTATTGCCTACTCCGCGCTCTCTTTGACCACGACTCACGGATTAGCTGGGAATCTTCTGGCTTCTTGCCAGTTAGCTCTCCATGGCAGTTACTGATTCAATTCTTTCGTATGGGTAGGCTCATGGCGGTAGTAGCCACTCCTCCTACCAAGCAACCTCAGCAGATTCGGTTGTGTGAACTGTTTATTAAGAAGGGAAGGCTTTCATTCATCTTGCTGTGAGAGCTAACTAGTTACTTTCTTACCTTGCTTACCTTTTG
>JAYMTT010000082.1:10000-22449 GCA_036898025.1 Hypseocharis bilobata
AGATTATAGCTAGAACTTCATGAAAACTTTAATGCCATGAGTTCCCCTATGACGCTCTTGTAAAAGAATAAGCTGGGACTTCAAGTTCGGGTATTTTGGTAAAGGAGGTGAGCTTGGAGATTGACTGGGAAGAAAGGGAGAACCTGGGTCGGCTGAAACACTAGGGCTTGAAAGGAACTCCACAAGCTGCTTAGAGTCCGCTCCTTCTTCTTACCCCGACGGCTGAACTCCACTGGAATAGGAAAGGTACCTTGGGCTTTGCAAGGCGGTTTCAAGGCGTGGGTGACCCGATATTTCTCATGCTCGCCTCGTATCGGTCAACCAGCTGTAGAAAGAAGTACCAAAGGGCTCTAGCCTGGTCTAGTCAATCTTGCTTATTCCGACAATTTTGAAGAAGTAAAGGAGCAAAGGTTGCTTCGTTTCCACTTCCGGATTCGATTCCTAAAGCCGGGCACTAAAATACTTCAATCCTGCCTTTCGTAACTCAATCTAATGAGTTCACTCTTGCTGCTCTTCTCAATTGAAAATTCTGCTTTCCTAACTAACTTACTAGAACTAGACTCTCATTCCTACCGGAATGAATGGCTTTCAAAGAGCTAGAAGACTAATCCTGTCGTAGTCACTTCTGTCCCCCTGCCTTTGATTCTTCTTTCCTTGCTGCCTTAACAGATGCTTTAATTCAAGAAAAATGCCAAATACGGTACCAAAAATTTATGAGGTCTAATCACCTTCGAAACGTTACTTTTGCAGTAAAAAGATCGAGGTGGGCTTTTTAAAGTCTTTATTAAGAAAGGTCACCGTAACGAAGGAAAGAAGATGCCTTCCTTCAATGCAGTTAGGCCTGTAAGCCATGCTAGTTATTGACCGGGCTGGGATAGATGTTCTGTTAGTTAAGTCAATAAATAGAAGTGTAGTGTAGTAGTTGGCTGAACTCGACCTCAGAAGCCTTAAGAGTGAAGACTGACAGGTGAAATAGCATGGAAGGAATATGGAAGACTAACCTAATCTCGATATAGAATATTACCTATTGTGAAATAGGAAGCTTGCAGGTCACCTCCTTTTCTGTATCTGGTCTACCGTCTAACTAAACATAAACTTAACACTAAGACACTAAGTCCTCAAGCTGTCAGTCTTAACTATATATTAATATATAAAGATATAAAGACTCCTGCTTACGCAAGTCATGCAAACTAAGAATCTCAGGACTGGCTTATAACTAAATACTACTTTTTGCTTTCAACAAATAAATCACCTTAAGCTCGTTACTCTTCTCACTCAAAATTCTTTATCTCAGGCCCGGTCCACTTATTGGAGAGCTCTTGGAGCGCTTTCTCAATCTTTCTCAATAAAGTCTTCTTTACTCGACTTGAAAGTCGAGCACTTCCTTCCTACTGAAGTAGCTTCTTTAAGGCATTAGTCACAGACAGATGGGTAAAGATAAAGAATAGCTCAATAGCGAGATTTCCTTTTATTTCACCTTCTTTTTAAGCAAGTAGTGCTAATCCATATAAATCTATATTCCGGACGTATAATTCTAACTTAAAAGCCATATAATTATATATATACTGGAACTCTCGCTTTCACTACTTTAGACTTCAATTCTGCCTTTACCACAAATGTTACTATAAATGTCACTTTATTGTATTTAGAGTATTTTGTCACTATCAAAAAAAAATGTAATTTTGAACTATCTATCAATACAGATTTGAACAGATTTCAGAACTTTGAGAACGAAGAAAGTTATATTATATATATATCAGTAATAGTTAGAATCGGGTCTTCACTTACAACTTACACTGGTAATTCAATAATTACTTATTACTTAGCCTACACCTGGATTCGAAATCCCTATTAAAGAACATCGAATTGAAACACCATTTTTCCATAGAGCTTTCTTACTTACCTCTATTTACATGAATATAAAATTGATGAAAGATGAATAGTCATTCGATGAAAATTGAATATTTCATTTCCTATTACAATAAGCATATAAATCCAATCACTAGGATTATTAACTATTATTCTATTCCCCTAGGGCCTTACTATTTACATGGGTCCAGAGACTCTTGGTCAAGAAATTCACGTGACTTGTGAAGTACAGGATATAATAGAGTGAAAACTACAGATGGTCTAATGAGAGGGGAGTTCCTCTCTGAACGAATTTTCAACGTGCTTGGTGATCATTTTTGTCCTCGCACAAACATATCCTATTCATAGATCTGCGCCTGTCTTTCTATACTCTTTTTGAAAGAGCAATGATCTTTTAGCTCCTTATCGCAAAGTCGCTCTACGGTCAAATGAATGAACCGCCCGGAGCTCGTTTGAGAGTTGGTTTAACTGCCCGCAGAAGAAGGTCCAAGCTGCCAGCTTAACAGCTACTGTTAAGGATCTTCTCTCTCTCTATTGAAGTGGTTCAATCATATGAATATAGTAAGGACTACAACCGCAGCTTCTTTTCCAGGCTGGACCTGAAAGAGGAAAATCTCTGACTGTTGTGCACTACGCGAATCCTGCCCCTTCCTGTAGGTGGGGGCTCTCGAACGTTGGGTCTAAGTATCAGTCTAAGGTTAGATCACTGCTATAATAGAATGAATTAAGATTGATAGCTCTCGAAACTAAGCGACTAAAGCCTTGACAGTCAGAACCTTGGCTAGCTAAGTTGATGGATCATCCAAGCGCTCGCTCCCTTTTCTACACATATCTGCGACTTTTGTAAATAAAACAGGTAATGTCATGGCCTTTCTCCATCACTCGACACAGGCTACGTTTTCAAAGCGGTATTAAGGTCTCAACCTCAGATGTTATGGCAGCTCAAGATCTAGTTTTTCCATCAATCAGCATGGGCATAGGCTCCGCATGACCTGGAAAATCTAATGAAATCTCTGCCCTCTGCGCTTGTGAAGCTAACAGTGAAAAGTGATGCCTGGCTAAAAACCTTCGTATCTCGGAAGTGGCTGTAGGTCCTCTGGCACACGTAAAATAGAACTATGTATATGGTAATGCACTATCTTCTCCGTATATATAAGTGACTCTATATACGTGATATTATGTTATAGTAGCGAAACAATATGAGAATTAAGAAAGAATCTAATCTAGGGGGATCGGCACCTGGCCTTATAGCTTCCGATTTCAGCATCTGCGTGGAGATTGGATTGTGGCAAAAACCTCCATTTGCTGAAAACTTTTCTTTCCTTATTCGTACCTGGATTCCCTAGTCTTTTTCAATGCTTTAGCTTCTTACCTCCACTTCTAAAGGACCTTCATTTTTGTCATGGCTTTTTCTAGTTCTAGCTTCAATCTATTAGTCAAGTAGAGGAGGGGTCTTTTGAATGTGAATAGCCCTAAGCTATATTTTTCTTCTAGCAGTTCTCTGCCCTTATAACTGCACTTTGAAAGACTGAATGCCTTTCTTATTCTCGAGAGATGGGATTTCTTGATTCAGGGGAAATACACTTATTAGAGAATTCCTTTGGAATGAAAAAAGAGTTCAAACTATCTAGGATGTTAAAGTGATAGACATTCAATCAACGGATTGAAGAATCCTAGTCAACTCTTATCTGACTTTGACTTCTCTTATATGCTACGATCTTTATTCTAATAAAGGCAGAACGGAAGCCCCGTTCTAGGAGAGAGCTTGGATGGTGAGCCCACTTCTTCCCATCGAGAAAGTGAGAAGAAATTTCCTTGGACTGCTTCCTTTGCTTGCTACAGATGCCTAATTTCTTCAGTCTCATGCTTTTGACTGAACCTATTATAGAGTAGGTACATTTCCTATTGACTGTCTTGCCCTCGGCCGAACTTCCTGAATCCTGGAACGACCTTCAGGTCCTGAGTAAGCAAATACTAGCCCTCGCTCGAACTATGATATCATAGAATAAGCTAGTTTAAGATATGGGGACTGCTACTGGCATCTTACTCCCTTCTGTTAGGCCCTTTCCATGAAGGCTAGTTTGATAATGGTACAGCCCTTTAGCTCGTTAGGACGGGAGTCTTAGTATTCGTAGCACTAAACTAATAAGAATAGCCTCGTAAGATAGTTAACTCTTTACGCGAATAGACCTTTATCCTTTTTGCCCCCCCTAGAACCTTATCTCATTCTTTATAAAAGAAATCTTCTTTGATTGAAGGATGGAAAACCTTTGCTGAAAGGTTAGCTGTAGGCATCCACGGTGGTCTTCCTCTCTCCCGATGTGTACTGGGGCCCATAAAGGGATAAAAATTCGTCTTATTCCTCGCGTTCCAAAGGAAGTCCTCCGGCTCCTTTGTTCAATATGGTTCATATCCCAGTCTCATCAGGTCAAATGCATAAGAGACAGGAGCTTCTTCCCTTGTTGTCTTCGAGTGATTCTTTTGATTCAAGCTGTGGATCCAGTTGCTTTGTCTAGCGCAGGAAGAATGGAGGGGAATACGCTTTCACAAGTATTCAAATCAGCGGTCTCAGACTCTATGGAGGAAATAATCTAATGAAGCAAAGCAGTCATTGCGGTACCAGAATAGAAAATCGAAAGAGAAGGATAAACTCGCTCTTTGCTTTGAATCTCAGGCATTTTCCTAGCTATTACTTTTTCATATTGTTGATGACTCTAAAGAATCCGTTGTAACTTAGCGCAAAAGCCAAAAGAAAAACTCATAAATCATGTTAACCTTTCCTTCTTTACAGTCGAGTGACTTACGTCCCTACTCGTTTTTCCTATTAGGTGTCTTAGTGTAGATTTTCTCTCGTTTAGTTCAACAGAATATGCTTTCACATGCTATTATTGTTTGATTATCAACATTTTCCATTGAGAATGGTACACTATCCGCGACGCTGTCAAAATGACTAGTACTGCTCTTTCTTTCATGGTCGAAGTTTGCATAAAGTTAGTTTGTTATCCAACTACTTTACCTCAACAAGGTCGATGTGGCCTTCATCTCCGAAGTTATTATACTGATAAAACTTTCATTTTGATCTTCGTCTTATGCGTTATATATAAGCTAGTCTTTCTTTTGTTAGGAAGAGATCTGTTTATAGATCCTTCTGTAAAGGGTCATATATATCTTATTAGTATAGTAACTAAGTACTTAGTGAGGAGTTCCGTAAAGATCCACATCTGTTTTCATTCATCCCTGAAGATGCCCACTTATTATAGGGAATTAGTGAGATCCTAGAGTGGATCATATTGCGACGATAGGTTTCTATTATGGTTGGAAGACGTTGCTAGATGTACTAATGAGATGGAGTTGAATTCTATTCTTTCTCAGGACCAGTAGTTATCCTAACTGGCTCTTTATCCCCTAGCGATCCAGTACTTATAAGATGTGGATTGCTCTTTCAATTCATTCTGGACTATTCGTCAGGAAGAAGACAAAACCAAAAGGCATTACCAGAAGGTTCGATAGAGTCTTCAGCGATAGAGTTACGTAGTAACTTTTTAAAAGAGAGGAAGCTTATCAATCTCGTGCTTTTATTGTAGAGGGGAGTAAAAAGTTCGTCGAACAAAGCGAGAGGAGCAAAAAGCAACTCGACAACAAAGCCCTTATTGTAAGAGGATTACGGATATTCAGACTTTCACGGCATAGCGGAAAAGGATCCTCCTTTGCACAGAACGAGAGGATAGGATATTACTAATCGATCAATAGCAAATGACGCAAGGAAGTCAACTCTCATTGAAGATGATGAGCCAACAACAACTACTTGCTCCTCGGAGTTATGGCTTATTACGATTTCAAATACATACTAAAAAAGCTTTCCATTTTTCTTTATAAGAAAGAAGAGAAGGAGAAGAGCGAAAAGGGGTATGAAATAGCTTGCTTGTAGCGATTGCTTATTCGGTTGAGATTACCAGCCTGACCAAAGAATAAGATAAAAAGAAGGTTACTAACCACCCCGAACTACTAGTCGCCAATACCTCACTTCTAACAAGAACAAACAAGCCGTTGCACGAAGGGGACCGCACCGAACCTTGTGGTTTTGTGGATGCACCTACTTATGCCTGGGGCTCGACGCCCTTATGGAGAAATAGGTGGTTCTGAATCAACGGGCTCTGCTGCAATAATACCCATAAGAAGGATTGGAGGATTTGTGTAGGTAGATAGTATAGTAGAGCCATCAACCTAATTACCGTCAAGTATAGGTTTCCCATCCCTAGCCTTTGTCTGCTTTAGACTTTGACATAGCAGGTTTGAAAACAACGAACTCACCTGGACCCATATCAACCCACAGGGCTTCCTTCGCGATAGGGTTAGCGGGACAAGGAATTCATTTCAAAGGCAACCAGCCTTACGAAAGATAAGGGTAACCTCTGTGGAATCCTTTTTTTTGATTAAGTCATCTAATTAATGCTTAAAAAATTTCTTGCCTGGCTTACACTAGCTTTCCTCAGGACTCTATCTTTCCAAGATTCAAAACAAAAAAAAAGAATGAGGGATTACCTCATAGGAATACCATCGCTTCACATAGAGTGAAGAGTGAGGGATGCTCCCATACTGGATCAGGATATAGTCCTCGGTTTAGGTTTTGATTAGACTTTTAGGGAGAAAAAGACTTCACTTTATCCTCCAGTGCGTTCTTTCAATCAATTGAAAAAAGTCCTACTAGACTTATTAACAAATGGTAAAGGAAACTGGGACAGAGGGAATTGAAGAGAAATCCTCCAATCTATCGAACCTCTCAGCAGTCAAAGTATTGCGAAGAAAGAAGCATCCTTAAAGTACTTTTACTATCGGTGTAGCTACATCAATCGTACTGGCAAGCAAAGACCGAAGCGTACTTAAGCAAAAATATTGACTTTCGGGGTTTCATTAAAGTCTGTATTCATTTTCTGAAAGAAAGCCAGGCCAGTGAAGTCAATCGTTCGTCTGTCGTGCGCAGCTATTGAATCTGATTTTTGTGTGATTTGATACATTGCGATCAGTAATAACATTTGAAAATGAAGTGAAGGTACGGAAAGAGAGGGATTCGAACCCTCGGTAAACAAAAGCCTACATAGCAGTTCCAATGCTACGCCTTAAACCACTCGGCCATCTCTCCTACATAATGATTATGTCCCAGAAACTGAGTGAATCGCAAATCATTCGTATTAGATTGTTGAGTAGATATGGTACGTACAATCAATTCTAACTATAAAAATAAAAATAGAAAAGAATCAAATCAAATTCAAATAAAGAACTTTCCTTCGGGGATAAAGATATTTTTTATTTATTTATTTATCGCTTCAAGTCTTAGGTGAAAGACACATTAGTCGGGATAGAAAGATTTGAAAAAACTCTACTCTACGCTTGTTGAAGGTGAAGTTTCTAAGTTTATAAAGAAAACAATTCCTTCTGTCGGGTATCCCCGATTAATGCAGCCTCAGATGCTTCAATTATCAATTCTAGCATTGAACGAAAGGTTACACCAAGGTCTATGGGGTTCCGTATTGCAGGTTAACCCTACCCCACTAGTACCTATAGGCGGCATAGAGGAAGAAGCAAGGAATCAACAACATGAAAACTTTGTTATAAATTATCTCCTTTTTTTGTTTTGGGGGAGAGGAACTAATAAGAATGGTTGGGACAACAAACATCTATCTCGTTCGTACTTTGGATACCCGTATAACCATCGAAGACTGTTGAAGTAACGAATTCCTAGAGATTAAGGAAGATTGAGGACAAAGAAATTGTTGGAGTTAACTAAATATTTTATCTAGTATCAGCATGCTTTCTGTTAAGAAAAGATCTTTTGCAGGAAGGTTGGCTAGAGATTTCTTGTAAAAACACTAGCCCCGCTCAGTTCATAATGAGAATATTACAGAACTATACCCATGCAGTCTTACAGACCAACGACTTATTCCCCGCATGTGTAGAAGGATATATCTCAGAGGTACATTCTTTCTATTTCTAAGGTTCAGATCTAATGATCTATGGGGAAATCAGTGTAGAGGAAGTATAGATCTCTCATTAACAACTCATTCCTCACACAAAATCACAAGGTTTTCTCACCTCTCTCAAAGAAGAAACCTATAAGCCTTCGATTGGGCTTCGCTCCTCGCTTTTGTTCAATTATAATATAAAAAAAAAGCTTTAATGGAGATTTATAGCATCATTCAAGTAAATACAGATTAAGATCGTAAAAACATAAGCTTGCAATATAGCTACACCTAATTCCAGACCGGTTAATGCAAGAACTATAAATAAAGGACCAAGATCCCCTATGAAAAAGAAAAGATCATTCATACATAGCATAGTCCAAGCGAACCCACTTATAATCTTTACTAAACTATGACCGGCCATCATATTTGCAAATAAACGTATTCCTAAGCTTAATGCGCGAAAACAATAAGAGATTAGCTCAAGGAGTACTAAAAAAGGTGCTAACGGCAGTGGGACTCCTGCGGGTAAGAAGAAGCTTAAAAAGTGAAGACCATTTCTTTGAACTCCCACTATAGTAATGCCAATAAAAAGAGAAAATGAGAGACCCAAAGTAATGAGAAAATGACTTGTAACTGTGAAGCTATAAGGTATCATACCCTGGAGATTACAAAATAACAAAAAAAGAAAAGTGACCAAGATGCAAGGGAAAAACTTTTGTTTCACATTTCCGGAAAGACCACCTATTTGTTCGTTTACCAGGTTCAGCACGAAATCATAAAGAAGCTCTACCGAGGATTGCCAAGCATTTGGTACTAACTTTCCTCCCCCCTTTTTAGTAAGAAAATAAAAAAGAAGTAGGACCAAACTGAGAGTTAGCAGCATAAAAAAAGATGAATTTGTGAATGAGAAATACAAGTTTCCTATATGAATAGGAATCAATGGGATAATTGAAAATTGGTCAAGCGGGCTGTGTACAGTCACACTACCCGGATCTATAGGTGGGGTAGGGGCAGTGGCGGCCGAGCTCTCAAGGGGAACTGGTACGGACACTGCGTCTTGTCCCAGGGTAGGACCTGAACCACCAGAAGGTGAAGGGGCTTGAGGCCACTTCGGGCTTACCTTAACTCCCTTCCACTCAAAGGAAAACTCCAGGCAGGCCCCCATGTGCATGTTGTGCTCTATAATTCCAGTGAGAATTTTTCTATATACAAATAATGCAAAAAAAAGATAAAACAGATATCCGGTAAGAACAAAAAGCAGCCAAATAAAAAGAAAGCGTTCGACTACAAACTTTTCTTTAAAAAAAGTTTTTATTGTTTCCAATAAGTGCATAACAAAAAACTCCTTAAAGTCGATTGGTTCTGCTTTCTTTCTTGCTTGCTTGCTGAAAGACGGATTGAAAATCACGGGTTGGGTTGGTCTAACCAATAAAGAAATGGGACTCTTTGGGCGTAAGATTCTTTTCTTAAAGATATTTCGAGTGAAAGTCTAAAATCTCGTCGAAGCCGTACAATCTCGATTCAAAAGAAGAGAAAAGAGTTATCCTCAATAGTCAGATAGGATCGTAGGCATACGTTTACCGGCTTCGCGAGACCATTTCGGTCCACACATGGCTAAGCTCTATTGGGCGCTGGCTTTTCGAAAGCAAGTTAGGTAAGGAGAAAGACAAAAAAAAAGTTTCATCTCCTACGATGATGACTGACCCACTGAAAAAGGAATGTGATCTCGGAGGGAAATTGCCTCCCCAACTCGTACTTTACTAGAACGATCTTTGTATGCACGGGTATCGGTAAGACGATTTACTATCTCAAATAGGGAGATCAGACTGAGAAAAAAAGAAAGTCAACTAGGCGGGAGTTCAAGAGACGATCGATCTTCAAGCATTGGAAAAATCCAAATAAATGGAGGGATCGCCCCCTTTTCTTTTCTGGATGCGGGAGGGCTTTCGTACCAAACCTGTAGCTGAATGGTTAAAGCATTCCTTGTTCTGACCGCAGCACCATATCTTGACCCTTTTCTCTTATGTTGTTACTGTCACGGTCCGGACTGGCTTGAGAGTGACTTCCTACAACTTTCAGTGATGGAGTGAACTGCAGCTAGCCAGACTGACTGATAGCATTCCGGGAAGGAAAGGGAGACTTAGCATCCGATTCTCGCAATAGACTCTTTCTGGGAGGTGTGCAAGAAGAGGCATCTCAGTTCGGAAAGCTAGAGATTCACCAAGGATTGAAAGCCAGTCTAGTAAAAAAAAAAGAGAACTCTACAAATCCAGTAAGGGAATTCCTGCATTCCCGACGGAAAGAGGTCTTGGAGTGATCCGACCCGAACAGTGAACTCAATAGATCAGTCAGTGAGTTCAGGGAAGACATGCTAAAAGTAAAACCTTCCCATGCCATTCAATGCAGTTGAGAAAGCAGAGTTCATAGGCTAGCTGGCTCACTTCCCGCCGGATCGATGGCAGAGAATAGTTTCTTCACCATTAGATTAGAAGAAGCAGTTGCCTTCACTCAGAGGTAATGCTAGTGAGACTGTCCTGGAAAGAGATTGGATAGCATTCACTGTCCGGGGCTAGCCACTTCCCTTATTCAGAGTGGGACCCCTATGTCGAGTGGCTTTCGCTCCTTCTTTCACAACCCCTAGCAACCTATTTGGGCAAAGTCTAACCCGTACTCCTAGTAAGGCACTCACTCTCTTAAGATAGTTTTAAGACTATAAGGAAAACAAGAAAGAGATATTTATTAAAGCAATAAAAATCAAAGCGACAGGGGCAGACAAAAAAGCCAATCAGCAGAACAAGCAAGATAAGCCATCAGTCAGCTGTACAATGTAAGGATCACAATCAACTTCCCAATCCGTATCCCTAAAGCCCTCAGGCTCGAAGCCTATGGGTCGTTATAAACCATGCCAGCTCGTTTCCTAACGACTGCCGCTCACTTTGCAAAGACACCGCAACTGAGCACTCCACTTCTTTTCTGAATAAATGTTGTAAGTAAAAAAGTGAGTTCAAAGTCGCCAAGCCGCAAGGAAAGAGGTCAAGTAAAGAAGAGAGAATAAATCTCTACGCTAGGATTACTAAGAGATTGAAGTTCCGATCAAAGCTTATGAAAGAAGACAGACTTGGGAGCAGGGCCCTGAGCCTGCCTTTCTCCTGGCGAGGAATAATTGAATGACTTTTCCAGGGATTCCTTGTCTGTCTTATAGGTAGATATCGGCAGGTTAAGGAGCAATACATAGAACTGCTTCGGTTGACCTTTCTTTCGTCTTATCCTTATCTAAGTAAATAGTTTTTCTTCAACTAGTAGCTTGAAGGTGACGACTGCTCTCTCTTTCTTGAGAGATGCATTAAACCATTTCTTTCTTGATGCGAATGGAATAGCGTAGCGTAGTTAAGTAGCCAAGCTAAAGTAAAGTATCCGGAGGGAAGGGAGGAGTTAGTTCTTTTCTAAGCCCTCAGTGATAATAGCATTTGTAATAGGTTTCGACCATCACTAGGTGTTCTAATGTTGAGTAGGCCTTTAGAGGAGATAGACTGAGCGTTGACCTGATCGATCTACTTCGCGAAGGAGACAAATAATGGTAAAGATCGACGCGACGCGCCTGCCAGAGACTGAAGGAAGATACAGATTCAGTAATAGCTATGGCAAGAAAGACGCTTTTTGGCTTAACGTGGCGAAAGCGGAGACGGCAAGAAAGTATTTGAAAGGAGTTGGAATCGGCCTTCTTAGTTGTAGGGCGGAGATGTGGGCACGGAAACTAAGAGAAAAGCAAGCCTCGTACTTGATCCCGGAGAAAAGGATGTATCATTACAAAAAAAAATGGAATGGTAGTGATACACATCCATATGAATGGAAGGAAGATGCCATTAATACGAGAAAAATAATTGCTAGCGGAGTACTACTAGTCACTTTGTTTCAGCACCCTTCTTGCTTTTTGACTCTGTAGCTCGTTCCCCTTTGAGATGAGGAATTGGTCCCTTGCCTTGAAAGAAAGATGTCTGAAGTTCAAAAGAAAATATATCTATCGGGTACCGGCCCCTTTCATACGCTGTGCTTGTGGTTACCTCCCTTACTCTATTTGCTGGAAGTCTGGTCACTACTTTTTCTCGTGTAAGTCTTTCTTCTGCACCTCCTCTGGCCTTCTCTTCGTTCTATGGTACTGTAGCTGAGGATGCTATATCAACACCTCTTTCCGGTCTCGCTCCTTGGCCTTACTCTAACTCTGCCCCCGAAACCGCTGTACTGTATGAGTTGTTCCTTTAGCTTTTCTCTTCCCCCTAGCTTTTACGGGCTGACCTCGTAAGCTTTTCCTGTTTTTCTTCCTTTCCTTTTCTAGTAAAGCTACTACGTACTTTTTATTTAGTGTCCAAAAACAAGCATTTTTTACGGGTAAAACGTAAAAAGTGAAATTGAAATGATCTTCTACGAAGGGAAATCCACTTGCAAGCAATTTTCCCGGTAAAACGTAAAAAGTCAGATTTGAATTTGATTTATGAAGGTAAAAGTGATTGCAACGAAAAATCCCGGTAAAATGAAACTTTTTCCATTTGGCTAGTCCTCTCAGAAGGAAAATGAAGTGACAACTTTTTACAGCTATAGAAAATGAAACTGAAAGAGTGTTAA
>JAYMTT010000083.1:0-22416 GCA_036898025.1 Hypseocharis bilobata
TTACGGTTATTGCTTCTGTGAACATAGTAGCTAAATAATCCCAACGTGTTACATAAGGCAGATATTGTATAATTGTTTGATTTTCCGCAATTTTTTCCATCCCTCTGTGTAAATAACCCGGGTTCACAGTCAATAACATCTTCACCATCTAGAGTAAGGATGAGCCGAAGAACACCGTGCACCTTAACTATAGCTTCGGGTAACACGATGTATAGAGTCTGACACCAGCTCTCCAATCGTGCCCTTCGGAAAGAGTGTGGCGAAGGGATGGAATTCAGTGTACCGCGTCACTTTACTTTAGTGTGATCGGCGAATCGAGGTGGCTTTAAATAAGCAGTAGGCTAAGGAATTGCTGAAAGGGTGAGTTTACTACTGGGGCAATCTTTGCAATCTTACTTGGTTCCTTTCTGCTAAAGATTCTGGGTTCGCTCCCCAGCGGAGTCGAGCCTTTGATTCTCGCGACCTCTATCGACTCAGCCAGCGTACCAATGATGCAACGCTGGACGTGGGCGTGAACAATACAAGTGCCTTAACAGTACCACCTCTGTTAAGACGAAGTAGAGTTTAAAAGCGAAGCACATTAGGCGATCCTCCCGGTCCTTGCTTTCTGGCCTATATTCTGATATCCTCTTGGTGGCACGTAACCTAGCGTGCTTAAAACTTGAACATCTAAATGACTTGAATTTGCTGGGCAATGTCCCCTAAATGCATTAGAAGTGGCTTTTCTATCTTTTGATCGAACGAAAGGGAACCGCTGCTGCACCCAAAATCCATTTCAATAGGTCGAGATAGCCTAGTCAAATCGGTCAAGAGTAGCTTATTGCGACAAACATCACTAAGCTAAGGGGGGCAAGTACGGTTAAGGGTCGTAAGAGAAGAGAAAGTTATCGAGTTGAAGAAAAGACGGCTTAGTTTTGATTTGTTCATTTACTAATTCAAGAGTATAGGAACATGCGTAATATTATCATAGATGAGAAAGTGGATATTCACATATGTCTATCAGTGAAGGGCATTGTAATACATTTTTCTTTTCCTTTTCTTAAAAGAGGATAGACAAGGTTTAGACATAATACTTAGTTGTACGACTCTTGGAAAGAATGCTCAATTACGGGGGAATAGGGAAACTAAGACAGTCAAACAACAAGCAACAACAAAGACATGAATTGAATAATCTACTTACTGAACTAGCTGATTGAGTGAGGGATGTTACATCAACTCTGACTTATAAACCAAGTAATTACCACTCGTACCCCTACAAGAGGACCTCCTTACAAACAAAGAAAGAAGCAACCAAGGTGGAGTCAGTATGTTGAGTCGTGAGACACTGGGGAAGGGAGGGGGAACAACAAGAAAAACCAATCAAAATAATTCCCATTTTGACGAGGGACATTAGCAGAAGAAATAGAGCTATCTCGTCCTCTTCTTTTTACTAACTAAATATCTCTTTTCAATATCTTATATAGAAGTGGTATTCTTGATAGACGATTGGTATGCGAATGGCTTTGTTGCGTCACTCTGGTATGCTTTGCATTGATGGGTTTCTAAATTCTGGGGCGAATAATGAGTTGTTGAGAAACTTTGGTATGTTAATTGCTTAGTCTATCAACTAAGGGAGCTAAGGCTTGGTCGTAAGGTAACGGAGTAGAAAGAATTGGGGCTAGATCAAACCAAACTATTCCCACTCCTTCGGAATCTTACTCTTCAGAGGTGGTACTACTGAATTTCATTTAAGCTGGGGATTCATCCCTAAGTAGGGGAAGTAAGCAAGAAGAGTTCACTTTAGCTTGAGCTTGGGAACAAGAAGGCAGGCTTACAAGACTAAGGACGCAACGCAGAGCAACTCACTAAGGCAAGGAAAGATCGATATGTATAACACTTTAGAAAAGAAATCCAGTCCCGCTAAAACCTTCTATATGCTTTGGCTAGGTAGGGAAAGAGATGAAATGGCTCGTTAGAAGTTTTTACAGTGCATACTAGTTTGTTGTCTCAGTTGGCAGGGGCATAGAGCATAGTCCGATCCCGTACTTAGTTGTCAAATGTAGGTTCTACAAGACGTTTCAACGGGAAATATACAACGTTGTAGACTAAGGTGGGCTCTGTAGCCGGTAAGTAGCTGGTGGGCGAAGCAGTGTAGTTTACGAAGTAGCTTACGAGCTATACGATGCGGGCGAATGAGGCGAGGGAAGCGGGGTCTATAGACACTGGATATAGGTATGACTGAAAGGCGCGTAGCGGGAGGAGTACTCTGGTACTAAGTTCGTTTATAGCATTTTCTTTAGACTAAGGAAGTAGTAGTGGGAAGAAGAAAGATAGCGAAGTGAGCGAGTTGAATAAGGTTTATAGTATTCCATCTACTAAGTAGCTTCATTCTTCTTACTCTTACTTCTTTCAAAGTACCTATTAGGGTATAAGTGGGAAGAAATTCTGGTAGCGGCATGCAAAGATTCCACTACCGATGGGGGATTCAGCCTCCTTTCCTTGGACAAGCCATTTTCCATTAGATCAGGCCGGAAAAGGGAAAGGCGAAGGACGACACTGACTCTTTTATAGGAATTAAGAGAGAAATGAAAGAAAGATCAAGTCAAATCAACTGGGCCTAGATCGAATACATCTACTTAGGACTCCTTACTAGATAGAGGACGCATGCCATTTCTCTGCTGGATGGATGGGATTAATAAGGCCAAAGTTGCTTAGTCGCCTAACGAAAGGGTGAAGGTTCCTAAGATGCGAGCAGATCCTCTCGTTCTTGGATGGATCTGGTGGTGGTAAGAGACTCCCTTTATAGTTCTCTATCGGACTTACAGCTTCTATAAGACTAGCCTTCTACTGAAGCAGACTCCAGAGACAATGCCGTTTCAGAAAAACGATTTACTAGGCTTTTTCTGGCTCTCTTGACATTCGAGTTTTGCTCCTACCTTGAGAAAGAACTCTTGCTTCCACGCTTGAGTCCATGCTGGAGACGAGCTTACTGGTGAGAAAGAAAGCCTCAGGGGCAATTCATTCAATCCAGTCTGTATCATACCGGACCGGATCTGATACTGGAATGAATAGCGTAATTAACCTACCACACCTATACTGATTGACTGACCTAACCGTTACTGATACTGGAATTCCTCTAACTGAACCTATAGGCATACTTATAGCAATACCTTTAATCTAACAGTGATCAATACCAATATGAAAAGAACTTGTATAGAAAATGTCCTTTAAACCATAGGCGCATAGCCAATCAATAACAAGGAGTCTTAAAAACAAGATTTCGTTCTAACAACTTTCTCTCTGAACGAGGATGAATGGTATGACCGGACTGATCCCGGGCAAGGCAACTCAGAACAAGGAACTCAATAGGTGCATTCTGAGCTTACTCATCTTGCTGGATCTCATATCCGCTGTCAGAGGAAAGGAGATACTAAGATAGGCTGGATCAGATACTATCCTTTGTCATATGCTTAACACTCGATGCCCAAGAAGAGGAATTTAGCTAAAGCTAGGTACCCTCACAACTGAAACAACTCAATCCAGGAAAGAAGGCTTAGAGGTATCGAGTCGGACGGACCATCAACAAAAACTCTACTTATTCTATTTATTACGGAAGAAAAATCCGATCTATCCTTTGTTTGCTTTTTGATCTGTTCTAGTTGAAGAGATACTGTGTAACAACTAGACCCTTCCTGACAGTTAGTTTGGTTGCTATTGATTGAGCTTGGGTATCTACCCTGCATTGATAGCCTCAGTAATGGAGAGGATCTGATCTCACGGCTTGGATTTGAACCAATAGAGCTATTCGCCAGTAGTTGGTTACGTAAGTATGTTGAGTCGTGAGGTTTAGCGTTGTATACTGAGTTTAGAGACTCTGGTTTTTCGTATACTTAGTTGTTTTCAATATCTTATATAGAAGAAATTCTAAATCGCAACGATAGAAAGAACCCAAATAGCTTGGTTCGCGTACACATACATTTCTTTTCTATTACGATTTCGAAAGTACCGCCCAATTGTGCTTAGCCAAGAATATAACTATCATTATACACCCTAAAAGCATAACGACACCTTGCATGGGAGCTGTAGAGATAGTCAAGAATATCTGGCTTGCTAAAGACAGGTTTAGGAATTGGCTGTAGTTGTACGACGTAAGGGTACTGGGGATTGGGTTCGAATGCCCATTTCTGCTTTCATAGCATTACGGGTTACCTGCCGTGATTCTTGAATGATACCTTTCTTTCTGCTCTTGGAGCGTTACGGAGCATCAGCGTCCTTTGGTTGGTCTATTCATGCTTTCTTTCCTACTGGAATTCATGCTTTACCGCCGGCAATAGATAGGCCCTAAGAGTTACCAGCCTTCTTTGGTTGGTCTATGCTTGATTTCGGCTTTCATGCCTGTGGGAGCATCAGCCTCCTTCCTTTGGTCTATGAGACCCCCCCCCCCTGTTCTAATCTTTTTTCCTAAAGAGCAATCGATTACTATACTAGTGCATGCAAACAGAAATCTTATAGAACCTTGATCCTATTGAAAAGAAAGAGCTCGGGCGAGAAGGCGGGGTCAGAAGAGTTCAGAGAAAGCTGGATCCGGGAAGGCTTACGCCGATACCGAAGGATTTTGAAACCGATCGATATGCAGACGCTGCAAAAGCAAATGACTTCGCTTCCTCAATCAAGGTCAGGTAATTTGAGAAGCTATCGAAACTATTCCGAAGTTGATGATTTCGTTCTAGCTAGGGCAATTTGAAAGAGAGAAGTTTACGCTCTCCAACAAAGAAGCACTCACCTCCTAATAGAAGAGATAACGTACGAAAGAAAGACTAGCAGATGCGGACGATGTAAGCGGTCAATCAATTGAGACTACTTATAGTCCGCTAACTAGGGGAAAGAGAAGCACTAAGATGAAAAGATATAACTAGATTCCCATTACATAATCCTCCAGTTGAAACTAAAAAAGATAATCCGCTCATGGGAACTACTTTAGTTAGTTAAAGAAGAAGCGAGATAATCTATCTACAAAGAGACTTTCTTCCATCTCTAATAAACAAGAAAGGACTTTCAGCCTCTCTAGGTGGTAGAGTGTATAAGGACCCTTTCCTCTTTTTGATGGAGTAGCCTTACCTTACAAAGTACATAAAAGATTTCATTACTTAATGATATATCCTATATAGTAAGTAGAAACTACAGGAAAGCAGTACCGCTCTTCCGAAAAGACCTTTCTAAAATGCTAAAGAGAGAAGCGAAAATAAAAAAGGCGGAGTTCAGCAAAATAGGTAACCCATTTCCTTACAGCCCGTAGAAAGATGGAATAACAGGCCAGGGCCTTAGTAAGGAAATCTCGTTTTTAAGACAGTGTATAGGTCAAACCCTTCCCTGACTAGCTAGTAAGGTCTAAGCATTCTTAGCATTAGTAGCTTTTACACGATAGACTCCTTCGATTAGACCTCATGATGGGCTGTAAACTCTATTCCCACTTTGATTTTCGTATCCCATGGTTCGCTAACAAGACTCACCTTCGAAAGTGATCTACGACCGCTCTCCGAATCCGTTGGTGGGAATGGCTCGGGATCGTGCATTCAACCCGCTCCTTTCATTGCATCTAGCTCGCTTCATCGTTAACCCTTCCTACGGCTATACCAAGAGAAGAGCTTCTTTCTATTACGTATGTAATTTAGGATCACACTATCGATCATTGATTTTCTGCCTGTTCAATTCCTTTATTGGCTTTAGGTTTTTTCCTATTTGCTATCGTGTCTTCATTGATTGATTATGGATTTGGGAATATTAGTTGTAATTCATTTCGAGTACTTGGCTCATCACAAGCTCCTCCATGGGATACGAAATCCAGTGTGACCGGTGCAATGAAGCCTGTTTGAAATAGGGAGAATCGTAGTACGATCCCCGACCGAAGGGACTTTACTGCATTAGCGAGAGGTTACTGACTTGTCTGGCCTTAGCCTTGATGGACATTAGTCTTTTTGTTGGATTGGATTACATCTTTGTGAAAAAGAAATTCCTATTCGACAGCAGGGCCAGATGTCGGAAGTCGGAGATTCCCACTGAATCTTTTCCAGTGTCAAAATTCTATTAATCTGAATTTTCAATGAATTTCTTATTAAATGAATAGAATTTTTTTATATACGCACAAGTAGGGGCCATCCTTCTTTCTCACCCACAGTGGTGCGTGGTATAGAGCTACTTTGGGGAACTTATTACCTACTGATGTAGTGGACCGCATCTTAAGCTACCCCGTTCCCACTCGGCCTGGTGCCTTGGACAAGGTTGCTTGGGGCTTCGAAGATCACGGACGTTTCTCTGTGAGGATGGTATATGAATTTCTCATCTCTGATAATTGGGCTGCCAATGATGAAAATCTGTTATGGTTATGGAAAATGCATGGCTTGGCTTAAGTGGTCTGGGTTTTTGTGGTTACTCTGGAAAGATCGTTTGGTTTCTAATCAGCTAAGATACCACCGCAATCTTGCTTCTTCTCCTCAGTGTGTGTTATGCCATGGCCCCATTGAATCTTCCCTTCACATTGTGCGGGATTGCAAATTTGCGAGGCGTATCTGGTCCCATCTTATTCCTCCTTCTGCGATGGACCAATTTGTCGGTATGGACCGTCAAACATGGATGAAATTGAACATTGTGAAGTGCGGCAACATTTTCTTTGGAGACATCCCATGGGCTGTTTGCTTCACTGCAGCAACTTGGCTCCTGTGGAAGTGGCGGTGTGCCACCATTTTTGACCACGAGTTTACTCGTCCGAGCAATGAAGTTGCGGTTATCCTTCAAGAGGCACGAACGGTTTATGCTGCTATCAAGAAGCATGCTCCGATTCTTGGTCACCTGACTACTCGAATGGTTGCTTGGTCTAAGCCCCATCATGGCTGGGTGAAGCTTAACGTCGATGCGGCGCATGAAAGTGACCATGGTACTTCTGCCATTGGCGGGGTGATTAGAGTTGATGATGGCAGCTGGAACCTTGGCTTTACCAGCTACATTGGGACTTTTTCTGTGTTTCAAGCTGAACTTCATGCTCTTAGAACGGGACTTTTTTTAGCCTGGGATGCTGGCTTTCGGGCAGTGGAATGCGAGTCTGACTCGGCTGCAGCGGTCACCGCTATCCTCAATTCGACTGCTGCGTCTTCGCCGGACTAGGTGCTGGCTGATGTCGTCGATGATCAGAATGCTCGAGCTAGAGCTCGCCAGATGCGTAGTTAGTTCTTTTTATTCCCTTTATACCAAAAATAAGAAAGAAAAGAAAGAGATTATCTGACTGAACTAGCTTCTTTCGGGATTAGTCTTCCATGTCTGCCTCTTACTCCTTCCTCCTACTAAAACAAAGGAAACAACCGTCTATGATTGTTAAGGAAACAACCGTCTTTTCTTTCTTGTAGAATTCTTTCTTATTTACTTCTTCTAAATTCAAGTGTACATTTAGAGTCCTAGGATAAAATAAGACCTTTCCAAAGGTCATGTCTTTTCTTGTTCCCGATTTCCCTTTTGGAAGAGGAATAAAAAAAAGGATTCGATCTAGTAGAAGCTGAAGCCCTTGAGCCACTTGCTTTACGATGCTTGCTCTCTTTACAGCTTGTACTATTACAATAAGAGGAATAGCATATTCGGATGATGAGAGTTCCTTATGACAAGAAGGAAAGAAAACAACACTCTTAGAGCTACTAGATCTAGTACAAGCTTACAGAAGAATGAGAAAGAAAGTCATTGAACTTACTGAACAGGATTCTTGAGGTGACACTGTACCCTAGCGGCACCTGGGATTGGTGTTAGATCAATTCTTATTCGTTTCAACAATTCTTATTCTTGAAACTAACAAAATCTGCATTCGAAAATCACTTAGATAGAATCAATCTTTCAATTTACTGTTTTAATAGCTTGGTTCGCGTCCACATTTCAATTCTATTACGATTGAGAAAGTCCCGCCCAGCTTAGCCAAGAGTGGTTTGAATACCCGCTAAGCTGGTCACCGGGATCTAAGATCGTAATTTGATTGTAATGTCAGGATGGAACAATCACTTTTTCAGTCTTTCGCCGTGGGTTCAAATCCACTTTCCACTTCTAGGCTTTGGGGACGTCAAGTCGACTTGGTTGATAAACGATTGGTTCGGAGTAGACTGAATTGTCAAACGGCAGGGTTCAAAACAAAAACTGAGTTGTCAAACGGCACGGCAGGTTTAGCATAAAATTCAGTAGATAGATGATTGGATTCATGTCCCATCAATTCCTCTGATTGAAACTAAGAATCTTTTTCAATATCATATATAGAATCCATTTGAAATATCTTATATATAGGTAATTAGATACCGTGGTAATCCCTAAAAGGTAGCTAAGAAGGAATAGAATAAGACTGGATTGATAAATGATGGGAAAGAAAAACTAAGACAGGATGATTGAGGGTTTAGAAGTCTACAGGGTTGCGTCACACTGGGTACTAAAGTATGCTGGGTCGTTAGATAAGATTCTGGAATGATAATTAGTATGGAGTCGCAACTAAGCTAAGTAAGGAAAGCCGCTCCCATTGGTATAGCTGTAAGCTCAGCTAGAGCCCTGGTATAGCTTCATGTTTAGGAAAAGAGCAGTGTATTCTCGGTGCTAGTATTCTTGCCTATTTTGCTTTGTAACGCGAGGCAACGAAGTAGGGCTCCTTCCTGGAAATGAACAAGAGGCGCGGTAGCGGGCTCGTGTGTTAACGCTCGGATGCTAAGTTAGTCTAGGCTTAGAGGCTTATGCCCACCCTTACGTTTGTTGAGGGCTCCACCTTTTAGATAAGCAAATTCAAAGAAGGTTATGTCGGCGGATGAGCTAATAGAAAGAAAGCTTGCCTGTACCTTAGGCTTATAAGCCCAAGATCCACTTTTGCAAGAGTTTTGTCTTGTAGTGCGGAATGAGCCTGCCCACAGAAGATGGCATGGCAAGATCTTCTCTTCTTCATATTAGCTTGCTCCGGTCTGAGTTTCATCCTCTCTATTTGGCTGTCTGTGTCTTCAACCCCCGCACGAAAAAAGATCTCTAGTCCACGTATGAGACAGCTCATCGTCTGCCCATTCAATTCGATGCAGCTTTCTTGTCTTGGCTGAAGTCAGAAGAGGAAAACAGAATCAAGATAAGGGGCGTTAGCGGGCTCTTCTTATTCCAGCTTACTTAGTTGCCAGACCTTGGGTTGGCTGAGTGTAAAGATGCCGACAAATCTGAGGAGATCCACCCTTTTGAAATCGCAACTATATAATAGAAGACCTTGGTATTCAATCACTTAGTTCTTTCTACTAACTTGTGCAAGAAACTAGAAATGGAAAAGAGTATATATACGATTGGGATTGGAGCGAAGTTGGATAAGCTTCGTTGTAAGCGACTATGTACCTTGCTCTATCCAATAAGTAAGAAATTCTTTCTCCCTCTCCTTCTGCATTTTAGGGTTCATAGAGCGGAGGAAAGCGAAGAGAATGAATGAAAAGAATTCAGCTTTTTTAATTAGTAATGGCTAAGGAACGCGCTGGGAAGAAAGGAAGATCTCTGAGCTCATGGGCAGATAAGATGGGTACATAATGTCAGAGATGAGAAAAGGCCTAAAAGAAAAGGCCAGAGCCAGAAGATGGAGTAGAGATGCTTATCGATAACCTATAACTTCCCATCGTTGAAGGACCAGTAGATTCTCCGGTGGGTTCAGTAGTTGGTGAAGAGGGAACATATCTCTTATTATATAGATTATATGATGCACCTACCGCCATTTGGAACTCACTCTGTTAATCAGAGGCACTAAGTTACACTAACTCTCCTCAATCCGACAATGAACTCATAACTAAATGCACACCCCGCTGACACTTGAATATTCTCCGACCGCAAAAACGAATCGGTAAAATCGCAACTATAGAAGAAAGATTTCATTATCAACATGGAATCATTCCATTCTTGAATTTCATATCTTCATAGAAGAAAGAAAGAAAATGAGCTATTTCAGGATCATGAGAGAGGGAGGCTAGACCTATAGTGGAAACTCTCATTCATTACTCAATTCCACTATTGGCTCCTTAGCTATAGCACGAGGGTCGCTTGTTCAATCATGCAATCGTTCTCATTTGTTGCTTAAGAGATAGATTACTCGTTCATCTAAGTCAGTCAGTTTGTCACCAGGACAGCGGGGGGAGAGGTTAATGATTGGCTAGTTTCGTAAGTCGACAAGGATATTCAAAGCTAGTTCTTTGACACATGACGAGACCGGGCTCTGGCAAGGGGGACGTAAAGAAGCAAGCGTAGCGAATCACATAGAGTTGCCCAATTCTTCCAGCTAAGGATAGATAGGGCTCAGGGGATGGATGTCTGAGCGGTTGAAAGAGTCGGTCTTGAAAACCGAAGTATTAATATGAATACCGGGGGTTCGAATCCCTCTCCATCCGCGAAAGAGACGTACGGCTTTTTTCCAGAAAGAAAGGGCCCCTATAGATAGGCGCTCCTTTATTAGTAACCCTTTCGAGCCCAAGTCCCTTCATTCTAATAATAATGAAGCCGGTAGGCCCAATCCGCTTATGATTTCTCAGAACAGTCCCGCTGACTTACTTGATTTCCGTAGTACACTTGCTTTCCCATACGAGTGCTAAATGCCTCTTTCAGAGCCTATTTGAAAGCCTTGCTTGGGCCTTAATAAATAGTGGGATACTTTGCAGTGCCTTTTCCTCAGTGGATGAATCTTTTTTTGAATAAGCACTTGCCATGTCAAGTCAGCTAGTCATTCAACTAATCTCGTAGGCTTTGATCACTGGATTAGAATATGTTGTTCCACTTCCGGTAGTAAGAAAAGTAGCCTATAGTCGCTGAAACTTTAGCTTGCACTTGAGCTGGCTGAAGTTTCTTCCATCCACTCTTGTGTGGATTAGACTCCACTTCCCATTGTCTGGAAGATCGAATGAAGAAGGTAGAGATGCCCAAATTCAGTTTTATTCCAGTGCATGAGAACTTGTTCCAGATGAGAAGTGAGACTCGTAATATCAGAGGAGCCCCATGTCCCAGTTCTCCCGAACGACACTATTGATGCCACTATGCTCGAGCCACATGGCCTCGAAACGAAAAGGTTTTCTGTCACGGCGCACCCTACCCCCACTAAAGAGAGTCAACAGAACCGGACAGTGGTCGGATTGCGCGGAAGGTGGCGGACCGAGGCCCCCTTGAACAGCAACCTCCAACTGTCATCACAGCGGTCGAGGCGTCTCAACTGCCTTGCCCCTCCAATTTGCATGTTACACCACGTAAAGGGTTGACCAACAAAGTCCATATCAATCAGATTCCCCGCCTCAATCCAGTGACGAAACCGAGCCACCCGAGTGTTATTTGCCCTTTTCCCACCTTTTCTTTCTGTGTTAGATAAAATGTCATTCATATCCCCGGCCACAACCCAAGGAAAGCTCACATTGGACGCAAAAGAGGACAGAGCATCCCAAAGGAACCTTCCTCTATTCTGGGACTTGCATAGATAGAGGAGAGGACCCAAGATTGCCCACGGAGCGGCTTGACGAGAACATGAACAACTTGGGTACTCGCACCAAGGATGGAGAATTGAAAGTTGCCACTATCCCATAAGCACCCAATATCCCCCCGGAACGCCCCACTGCATCCACTTTATACCACTGGGAAAAGCCCAAAGAAGAAGGGCATCAGCCACAGCGCCACTCACTTTGGTCTGAAAAAGCGAAGGACGAACAATATCTTTGAAAGTACGGACCGGCACCCCGACAATTCCAAAACAAGCAATTCATTGATGCTGAGAGGGAGAAGGATCCCGGTTTATGCCAGCACCGGGGGTGACAGTATGAGGCATCTCCGACTGCGTCTCCGTCCCAACTTCCTTATACTAAAGTCTAAGATCCTTGAACCAACTACTAGCGTATAAGCTCTTACGAACCTTGCTCACAGCTCGATTCATCGCTATTGCCCTGGTCTTCGCCTAGCACACTGAACTTCAGTTTAGGTTGTGCTCTTTCTTCCCCGCTCAATTGGCTTACGAAAAGGTTTTCCTTTCCACAGACATTGGTCAAAGTACTAATCGTAAGACTTGGCCATACCACTCATACGGACAAGCTTCGTATTAGGATTCTAAGATGGATAATAGACACAGGCCTGACTTCCTTCTGTATGAAAGCGGATATTCATTCCCGGATCAAACCGACATATTGGAGCTCGGGTCATGGATGAAAGAGAATAGGAAGGTGCTAACCCCTACCTTTTAGGTAGGGTCTGCTCACTCTCATCAAGAGCTCTGGTTACGTAATATACTGAGTTAAGGAACAAGTTGAACCCATCCCGGAAATAGAGTCTAATTCTGGTTTCACGTTAGCGATTCGGAGCTATCTTAGCCACTGCCTCACCCAATCCTTGACTCATTGGTTATGAATAATACGGCCACTTAAATAGTGGAATCTCATGAAAGAGAGGAGTAGGAGTCTTTCTTTTTATTAGACTGTGTAAATGAGAAGTTGGCTAGTGATAATAATCTAGTATAGTAGAGCAATTGCTGCTAGGAGTTACTCTTCCCTCTCTCCTCTCATACTTCAAGTCAAGTTCGCTAGAGCAACTAAACTAGTCGTGAACAAAGATAAGGTATCCTTGTAATGATTACTAAAAGGGATTGATACACTAGGAGCAGGGCATACATGGCTCGATATGAGAATTGACTTAGGAGTACAGAATCCTTCTTTCTTTTTTTTTTACAAAAGAGAATCCATGCTTAGAGAAAGCCTTGGTCATAGGAAGAGATCTGAGAAATAGCTAGAGCTGCCTCTGTAAAGTATGGAAAAACATCTTGTAATCTTTTTTCTGGTTAAATACATTTTTTAGCAAAGTACCCACTCGTTACGGAACCTTAGAAGGCTCTGCAAGACCTCATTCTTTCTTTACTTGAGCTATCCGCTTAAGACACCCAATTCCAGTTATAAAGTAAGGAAAGGCAGAAAGACATCACTCAACCCCACTACGTAGCAAGCGGTACGAAGTCACCGAGTTGCAACACTCTGGTTCGGAAAGCTCCGATGCAGAAATACTGAATTGTCTCAATTGGCAGGAGTATTCTCTATCTTATATAGTCTCAGTCTGCGTATAGCAATATTACTTATCCCTATTACCTTACAGTCAAAGGACGGCTTCTGGCTTAGTTTCACACTCAGAACTAGGGACTCGAGCATCCAAATCATTCACACACTTCAACTAGTCGATCATCGGGAATGCACCTCTCTACTCGAAACGTCCGTCACACTCGAATCATTGAAGAATCAAAGTCGGAATTAACAAAATATCTATGTGCAGTCTAAGAATCTCAAGTTCTGACTCGTAAAGGGGAAAACCTCTCACGATATCTTCGAGCTTGTTATGGAATCCAACTGCGTTGCCTTTATATTGATAGATACCGATCCCTGTATAAAGCATAGCTAAATACCAATTCGAATACCATTTTGATCCATTCCCGCTCTCTTCGTTCGTAGACGAGGTTGATTGTCTTATATGCCCCGTCCTAATGCTTGGGCAGGGGTTACGTAAGGGGCGGAAGTAACTAAGTTCGATAGGACGATGGTATGCGAAGCAGTGCTCGGTTGAGAAATTCAGGGTTAGAAGTAGATGAGTGCGTTAGCACGATTGGGCGAATAAAATGAGCTAGGTCAGCCTTTCATCGCGTAATTGAGAAAGTATGGTAAAGCTGGTCTCTTTTAATCGGCATAATACTTCCTTCTCAAACATTTAGCCATCACTCCTAGCTCTGATAGGGAACCTAACTCACCAGCCTGAATTCGTAATTCGGGTTAGACTAACTCTCCTCATGAATCCGGTTCAAATCAAGAAAGAGAGGTAAGGAGCTTACGAGAGTGAAGCATTTAGGGATAGAAGTAACTCGATAGAATCAAGAGGGGATGCACCTCTCTAGTGAAGTGATATTTGTGGTTTAGATCAGCTTCGACGATTCCCGCAAGATCACTCCACATGGGTTGGAGAAGGCATAGACCCTTTCTTACTGGCCTTCATCCGCTTCATTATCCCGCCTGTTCGCCCTACATTTGAACGAAGGGACTCACTTCATCATTAGTCAATACCCCGGTCTAATAATAGAGAAATGAAATCGGCTAAAGCAAGGGATTCCATATATTCTTTCTTCTATCCCCTAGCCCTAGGCAATCGCAATATTGAATCACACTTCTCTTCTTTTCCCTACCTCTTTAGAACAAAAAGCTCTAATTGATCTAACTTGAGTCATTTGAAATAGTCAACTAAGTTAGACCTAGTTAGGTGTTGATATAGTAGTAGCCAAAATGCAAGTCTACTACTTTCTCCAAATCCAAGAAGAGAAATCTTCCATAGATTCAGGTAGCCTGCTATCTATAGTCGTCTAAGTAGGCGAAGAGACGATTCTTAGACCTACCTATTAAATAAAGAAATTATAGAACAGAAAAAAACTGCAATAGAAGTATGGAACGGGACTTGATAGATAGAAGCTAAAGACAGCAGCAAGTCAACCAATAGGGTCAAGGAGTTGCGATAGACTTTGGGAGCAAGGAGATATAAGAAAGACCCGAAAAGACAACTCCGTAAGTGACACTCTTGTCTTTTTGAATATCCGATAGAACAAACAGAAGGCTAAATCCAAGAATGGGATATCTTGACTCCCCCGGCCAACCGTCGTCCCTTTCGATTTGAGAGGATGTGCTTACACCACCCCGACATATAGAATCTTGTTCAGGGCGCCTGGAACAGTGATAATTCTCTCTTGGAGTCTACCTCTAATGTTGCGAATACTCTTCGGGATTGGAATAGACGTGTGTTTGGGAATTTCTTTTTCCGTAAGCGTCGGGTTTCTGCTAGGCTTGCTGGAGTACAGCGTGCTCTTTCCTTTGGGTACACTGACCGGCTTTGGGATTTGGAAAAAGAATTGCAAGATGAATAGAATGATATTATGGACCAAGAGCTATTCTTTTTTTTGGCAGCAAAAGTCCCGTGAGGCACAGAGTCACTTATAGCGACAGCTTACGGAGTGGATTTGGAAGGTACGTATAGTCGCTGACAGCTGGCAGCTTATGGGAGAACGCAACACTTCCTTCTTCCATCTCACTACTCTTTGCCGCCGTCGCCGGAATCGTATTATTGCTCTTCAACGTGAGGATGGCACTTGGTCTACGGATTCAGTTCAGTTGGAAGACATGGTTTTGAATTCTTTTCAGAACCTATTTAGCCAAAGTCATGCTACGGTGGCCTATTTTCCGGGTTTTTCCAGTATTGATGATGAAGGTAGGGCTCATTTGACGCACACTCTTGAAGAGGTTCACGATGCTTCGGTATGAAAGCCTTTCAATCCCCTATGATTTCAGGTCTTCCTGCAGGCTTTTACCCAAAGGGCCTGTTACCGGTAAGGATTGACTTCAGCTTGTTCGGGCTTGAGAAGGGTCATTTTACAACTTCCTTGCGTCCTTGCCTCATTGTCCTCATTCCGAAAGTGGACATTCCTGAGTCGGTGAAGCAGTTCCGTCCCATTAGCTTGTGCTCGGTAGCTTACAAAGTCCTCACGAAGGTCTTGGTTAATCGACCCCTTGCCTCGAAGTGAGGTTCTGTCATCAATCTTGATTGTCCGCCCAAGCGAGTTCCCAATCACTGTTAACAAGTGCTCATCGTAATACTCTATGGGCATCCTCGGGAATCTAAGCCAAACTAGGGTTAATAATATCATTCTCTGGTCTGAACCCTGGAACCTACTTCCTAACCGTCAGGTAATGACCAAAGATCATCCATGGTCCTTCATCAATGGCCCATTGGTAATCCTCTTCGAAGTTCACTAGAAAGTACCCATCTTGAAGGTCCACTACATCCATCATGCCCTTTGGTTGCCATAACCTATTAAGTTTCTCAACCAGGAAGGAATAACGGATATTTGCTCCCATAAGTTTGATGATTAACGTATCTATCCATGGCCGTTGAAGCTTCGTCTTGATTTCAGGAGCCAGTAAAATGGAAGGCAATCCATCTTTTTCCTAAACCTTTACATAACTAGGGTCCCAACCAGAAAACACCTGTGTGTCCCATCGATGCCTGTTCTCATCACGCTACTTGTGAAGCCCTAGCAGTTTGTCGCGAAAAGACAAGAAGACAGACACAGAAAGCTCAAGTGCACTACCGGATCTTATTATCCTATCAACACGAATGAGAGCCTTTCACCTTCAGGCTAGCTAAGGAATTAGCCAAGATCTATGAATTCTAATCAATTTTTGGCATGGCCCTATACATCCACTAAGAGCAAGAACCCTTTCGTTAGAGGTAAGAAGGCGTCGGCATTTCACTTACTTGCTGACAGAGATAGCTCATAGTATCCATTCTTAATAATGCCCTTACTAGCAAATACTAATAACAGACTATGACAGTTGCTTTCCTTCTTACTTCACTGATTGATGCTAGCTAGTAGATCCGAACTAGCCATCTTCCTTGACACCCTAGGATGTCATATTTAGGGAAATAGACTCTAAGACAGATGTATGTGATGCTCAAGCAAGAACAGGAAAGGAAGAAGAAAAGAAAGAAAAAGACTTTCTCAGAACTCAGAGATAGCAGCACTTGCTAATACGGATTCTACTTTATAGAAAGGACTAATTAACGAGTATAAGAAAAACGATTATCCTACTCTAGCTACAGACCCTGCTTTCCTGCCGCTGAACATAGCTCAGAGCAATTCTATCATGCATCCCATAGAGCCCCTAGAGGAAGGGTTGAGGAATAGGATTCGAGGGGGCGAGGTAGGAGCTGTGACTACTATTTCTTGAAAGGAGTCTTTTAGGCAGGAAAAAGAGAGATGCATCCGAGCTATGTGTTCGAAGAGCTAATTGCTCGCATATATGAGCGAATAGTTTCTTACTTTACTGACTCTGTCCCAGGTCTCGATCAGTCATCCAATAGGGGCAAGGAGGTCGATGAAGTCCCTTCTTCAATTATTCCTAGAATTTCCCATCTACTATCGAAAAAAGTCACATATTCCTTCTAAGCTTCAGTCCTCTTTCTCGACCCTTGGAAGCATTTACTGCTGACGCGTTAATATTAACATGATAGATATTTCCAATGATATTCCAATCGCTACTATAGAAGCATTATGGATGACGGAAGGATGGAAGAAGAGTCGAAGTAAGCTGATCCTTAGAATCTTAGGCATGACTGTAAGGTGAAGGTTTATAATAATACAGAGTTTACAGACGATTGAGGGAGGGAATGTAGTTCTTTTTTTCTTTTTTCATTTATATCCAATTTTTCTCATTCTTGGCTTTAGCAGGGAAATAGCTTCAAAAGCGAGTCGACCATATACATTTCTTTGGCGCGAAGAAGCATCACCTAGTGGCCCGACTACATATAGGAGAGGTAGAAGAGAGATGGATAAAGTCCCACTATGGGGGGCGCTCATCAAGACCCAAGCAAGCGTATATAAAGGGAATCGTCAATTACGTAGGAGTGGCTGTAAGGCCTTTAACACTTCTTTTAGAAGAATAAACATAGTGAGCCAGCCCCACTCTTCTTTATTGGTATTTTACCGGGATTTTTGATAGTAATCAGATTTCACGGAAGGAGCTAGGGAACCGCAGGTTGCTAAATTTGCTTCTTTTTGCTATGGGCCAGATGCAAAAAGTGAAAATGGAGATGTTGATCCAATCAGTGGATCCAACCCCGAAACTCTCGTATCAACCTAAGATCGGACGATTCTTGACTTTCAGCTTAGATTCGCATGAGAGAGCCTCTAGTAAGAAGGAGATCTGACATGATCAATAGTAGAATAAGTATACAGGAAAGAGACAGAAGAGGGAAGTAAGTTGAATTTGGTAAATCATATATAAGATTACGGCTGCATTTAGGAGTGATCTCCCTCTCTATCTTCAAGGACTGCGCTTTCTAATCTAATAAAAGCGAAGCGCCCCTTTGAAGTGGCGAAGGCCTATGCTACAGTAAGAAAAAAGTACATTTAGGTTACGAAGTCACTTAGTCGAACTATAAAGTGCCGGGAGGCTAAGGTTACGAAGTAAGGTCAGCTGGTTAAGGAAAGCTCAGCTTATGAAAGAGTTCTCGCATGCAAGTCGAAAGATTCTTTCCAAAAGGAAAAAGCACTACCCCCATGGATCAACAGCTTCAACTCAGTCCCGATGATGGTCCTCCCTGCACCGATCCAGGACAATATCGGCGCTTAGTGGGGCGTCTCCTCCATCTCATATAGCGACGAAAGTTAGCAAGCCCTTTTTCAAACGGTAGACGAATCTAAAAAATCACAAGTTTGCGTTTTACCGGTGATTTTCGTTACTTTTACATTTCAGCTTAGAATCGACAGAAAAATATGCCAAATTTGCAAGGTTTTGTCCCTATATGAAACGCAAAAAGTGATTTTATAGATTCGGATACTGAAGGGAATTCTAAAAGTAAGCTTTTACAGCTATATGAAACGCAAAAAGTTCGCATTTCGATCTTGTTGCTTAGGGAAAGTAGGCGTGCTAGGTTTTGCACCATGCTGGATGCAAAAAGTTCGAATTGAGATCTTGTTTATTAGCGGAAATAGGAAAGTAAGCTTTCGCCTATAGGTGAGATGCAAAAAGTGCTTTTTGAGATGAGTCTACAGTAAGAAAAAGCTAAAGTAAGGTTTGATCGCTATATGAGTAGCCAAAAGTTTCAATCCAATCATCTAAAGATTCTTCTCCTTACGGACCCTCAGTATAGAATTCGAGCTTAACCCATCGTGTGAGATAGAAAGGAGTGTAAGGTGTAGTCGCTAGACTGACTCTCTTTCAACATTAAAAAAGGGAGTCCTTACTATCTTCCCATTAATATAATGGTATATATAGAGATAAGTTGGGATGGCTATGATAAAGCAATCGCTTAGCGGATAGGTATAAAAAAGAAAAAGAAACCTCCATAGCCTAAATGAGGAAATAACAAGAAAGAATCTCAGAATCTGACTCACATAGAATCTCTTTCAAACCATACTCCCAGGCTAAAATGAGGCCCCTGCGCAGCGCATGTAGCTCAGCATTGAAAACAGAGCACTGCCCAATAAACAGAGCAAAACCCATAGCCCAAGAGTACCATCTTCCAAACGAATCACTCCACCAATACCAGAGTGACCGAACGCGCCCTCATGAGCCGCATCGACGTTCAATTTCACACAACCAACAGGAGGCATAGCCCATTGAATTAGCTTGGTATACACAGGCCCCGCCCATCAACTTCTGTAATGCTGCAAAAATCTTATTGGCCTCACTCAAAATAACACCCACATCATTCTCTGGACGCTTAAAGTCAGAGTCGAAAATTGAGGCACACCTCCACTTCCATATGTACCACAAAGCAGCAGTGAAGCATATTTCCCAAGGAGTACCGCCAAAGAAAATATCACCACAACTCACCAAGTGAAACTTGATCCACGATTGACGATCCATTCCCACAAATTGATCCATAGCTGAAGGAGGAATGAGACGGCACCACACTCGACGAGCAAATTTGCAATCTCGAAGAATGTGGAGGCTAGTCTCATACGGCCCTCCACACAGAGTGCAGCTAGACGAGGAAGCCATGTTACGGTTGAACCGCAATTGATTCGAGACCAGACGATCTTGCCAAGCAAGCCAAAGGAAGCCATTCCATTTCGCCAAACCTCTGTTTTTCCAAAGCCACAACAAGCTCTCATCATCAGCATCCCAATTCTGGTTTGAGAGGAAATTACCTCTTTGACTGCAAATTTTCCATGTAACTCCAGACCCCAAACCACTCTATCAGTGATACCCTCCCTAGTCGGAATAGGATAACTCAAGATGCGGTCAACAATATCTGAAGGGAGGAGGTCCTCAAGCATAGCCCTGTTCCAGTCACCACTAGGAGTGAAAAAGTCACTGACCTTGGCATTCAAATTCATACCATCAATTTGATTACTGTTAACAATATCTATGAGAATATCATGTGGAAGCCACCTGTCAGTCCAAAAATGAATGGCAGTGCCATTTCCCACAGACCATCTAAGACCCTCATTTATAATAGGAGAAACAGCAAGCAGGCTCCTCCAACAATGGGATGACCCTGCATATTTCTTCAAAGGATCAACCACGCCTCCACCACAGTACTTAGAGCGAAGAATAGTGGACCATAAGCTTGAAGGTTCACTGGCCATCCTCCAGTGGGCTTTAGTAAGCAAGGCGAGATTCATGTTACGAGCCGTACGGAGGCCTAAACCCCCAAATCTTTTAGGCCTACAAACAGAATCCCACTTCACCAGGTGAAAGAAGTTCCTTAACAACCTACTCGAGCCATTCCTCAGAGAGCGTGAAAGCTATGATAATAGATAGTTTCGGGTATACATTTTCTTTCTTTCTAAGTTCTCGATCTCATCATTCAAATATCTAGATAGAAATATCTTATATAGAATCAAGAGTGAAATCACTTAGATAGAATCCCATCCATGTCTTTCTTGGTTGGTAAACCCAACCGGCGATTTCCGTCTTCCTTAATTGGGAGAGCAAGAACAAGTCTCTCTTTTTTTTGGAGGTTTATCATAAGACAGTACCCTTGACGGCACCTGGAAAGCAGAAACTACAAGGGAGCTCAAAAGAAAGGGAGATCAAGAAGGTTGAGTTCAGTTTACTGGATTGTGAAATGAAGGCTAGAGAGAATGGAAGCGGAAGTCTTTAGACAATTGGAACGAAAAGTGTACTCTTGTTACAGTAGGGAAATAGTAGAATATAAGTTCCGAATAACTCCTCTGTATAGAATGGAATCTTTAGTTACGTACCTTCCCAATTCGTTTCATTTTTCCTTCGTCTTCAGACTCATCCTATTCCCTATCCCTACCACTATTACGCTTTTGAGATTGAGGAACTCCACTTTCTTCACTTCAGATGTTGACTAATTTGTCTTTTTCAGAGGTCAGCTAGGAAGGCCTTAGTCTAAGATGCCAGTTTATAGGAAGAGCTAAGATTCTATAACGGAAATGACTGCTAAGACCCTTGTCCTTTACCTAGATATAGCACGTTTAGGAACCTATCATAGAGATGTCTGTGCCAAGAGTGGGACATTTAGCTGACTAGTCAAGGCGTAAAGGCTCAACTATAGATCTTCTTTCTTTCCATTGTGAGAGACCCCTCTCCTCTCAAGCTACTAAGGATTTTCCGTTCGCTACTTTTTGTAATTGCTTAACTTGGTGGAAATGAATTCTATCTATTTAGCCTTTCCCCCTCCCATCGTGCTCGGAAGGCCAGGTTGGTACCTTTAGAGTCCGGTCTTCACTAGAGAGTGGCAACCCTAGTTCCTTTGTCCTCTCGATAGGGATCGTAACTAGGCCCCTTTGCTCATACTCATGAGTGGAGACATAAGAAAGACGCTTACTGTCGGAAAAAGTCAATACTAGCTAACAAGCGAACGAACAAGATCCCTAGACCAACTCAACCAAGTTCGGTTACCATCATCGCCAATACAGCCCCCGTCCAACAAGAGGGGTAAAGCCTTTCTATTCAAATGAGACGCACTCCCATTGTCTCGATAAGGTCAGCAGCGGGCATACAGCAGGGATTGAGTAGTCTTGGGAGGCGGACTGGACTTCTAGTCCCCGGTTACGATTTGACGACGTTGTTAACTACTAAAACTGAAAAAGTCTTTTACACCTTAGGGAAAGCGTACCGGAAGATCAAACTTTCGCTTAAAATCCCAGTTTTGATGAGCAGAGTTACGCTCAATTTCGATTTATACAGAAAAATAGGTTCATAGTTTATAGCAGATGGGGGATTTTCCATTTTGTGTTGTGAAATCCGTCAGAAAAGTTGTACCTTGACAAGCCACGATGCTTCTGGCAGCCATCATCGCAGAGACGCAGAGATTCCCAAGGCCAGAACTATAGACTCATTATGCAACAGCCCACTAGAAAAACAAAGGGCAACGCCCGAAGTGCACTTCTGTCGAACGTTGGCGGGTGTTAACTCTTCAATGGAAGATGGCTAGCAAACCTCAGTGTCTGGGGAAAGGTCATAGAGTTGACAGCCCTGCATAATGAAATTATGTGGCTTCACACAAACCAATCGACACTTTCATTCGAAAGACGAAAGACCAACCTAAACGTGAGAATCGGCTCGAAGATCGATCAAAGGAATTCCTCCAGGTAAGGTGAGGCCAAGTAGCACAGCTGAGGTAACAATCGCAAAATAGCAACTGCTGTTGTTGACCCCCTAATAGAGAGATTAGACTGGGAATATTTCTTGAGAATAAGTACTGGCTTTCCCGTCTAGATCTATATCGGCCTCATTTACTTCACTTCTTCGCAACTAACCCTTTTTGGTCTTAATGGCATCTAAGATCGGACTCAATACCAGCTGATGAAACGAGAGTGAGTGCTAGCTTGAACTGTGTAAACAAGATTGATTCTATATAAGATATTTCATTCAAGAGTTGGGCAACTCA
>JAYMTT010000084.1:0-22365 GCA_036898025.1 Hypseocharis bilobata
ACTTAAGGTTTAGTGAAGTAAGTGAAATGACTTTCTTTCTCATTCTTCAGCTTGTTGTTGTCTTAGGGAATCCTCTCAATCGGTTGACACTCCACTTCCTCTGTCCCCTCATTTCATGCTGTCGCCCCAGGATCTGATGACCCACAGCTTCCCACACACGGAATAGTGGCCTTGGTCTCCCCGACTTGGTCTATAGCCAATGAAGGGACCAGGGCACCTCACTCAACAGAAGGCAAGGGGCAAGCCGACTAGACAGGCCTCGATCCCTTCCCGATAGCTTAGTCATCACGAAATGGAAAGCCCTGAAAGAAGCCATAACAACTTTCGGTCTGTCAACGAAGGCTAAGGCAGAGAAAGTACCTCTACAAGAATAGATATTGTCCATACAAGGACTTGAGCAGTTAAGCCCTTCCTAAGTCAAGCATAAATCCAGGACAATCAACAAAGAAAGAAGAACGAAGTAGCAACTCTTCACTTCGGAGCAAACTAGCCCTTTATCGGGGATAAGGACCCAAAAGAAGCTTTCACTCGGCAACACGAGTGAGAAGAGAAGGGGGAACTAGCAAGGAAGAAGGTGACGAAGTATACTGAAGTGAAGCATTAAGTATATCTATATAGAGTTAGAACTGCCTTAACTAAGTCATTAATACGGTACGGGCTCATTCCATAAAGGAATAGCGGGACGGGAAGTCAATAAGTATTGTCCCCTCCGCCTTCAAAGCTTCATGCCGGAAAAGCTTAGTCCTTAAAGTCCAAGCTAAGGAAAGATTTAGACCATCCTCTAGCTTCTTAGAGTGACTTCCTACCTGCCCCTAAGAGGACAGCCCATAAAGTCCTTAGGATTAGCTTTCATCGAGAATGTGTTCCCTACGCAAGAGGTCAATTAGGAGATCTAAAAGCCTTATAATAGACTTTAGCCACGTCATCACCTAATAAGCCTAATTGGTAAGGGCATAGCGAGTCAACTTTTCCCCCTCATCCTTAAAGCCCATTGCTCCCCGTAAGCATGTCCGAAAGAGAGTTAAGGCGGAAGGGAAAGGATAAAGCTGGATTTGGACTTGGCTTATTGTTTTTATAGGAAGTGCGAGTTAGGAATACCAGGTTGGCTCCCACGTAAGCCTTGGTGGAGAGCTTATTAACACGCCCCCTGCCTAAAGGCTTATCGGATTAGGCCGCTTCATCCGCGTCGACCGATTCAGCACGAGTCAACTATCTTTGCTTTAAGTGAGGCCTGTAGTTCGTGGTTGGATGGGAAGAGACTGAAGTCCACTCTAGCCCTTGCGTGCAGAAAGGTACTCTAAGTAATGGATTAATGGTAATAAGACTTCATCTCTATTGACTTTGGCTCACGTAGCTCAATTTCTTGCTTCTATAGAATAGATAATCTATCTGGCCGGTCCTGTAATAATGTGTGAATGGCTGCTCATTGTTGTATCAGGGACAATCTCCAAGTTCATGTATTGGGCGGGATCTTCCTTTCATAACATAAAGTCCTTTTTCCGATGCTTCGTCTCTTCTTCCTGCTTCCTAGCTTATATGGGTGCCCTAACTCTGTCCTGTGAGTAATGTTCTCCTTCCTCGCTACCAAAGGCACTGAAAGTGAGCGATCTCGGAAAAGACGGGTGCTCCCTTATTCGATTCAATAGAGGATCTTAACTACCGAAAGGCTTCCATCACTAATCAGTAATAAGCCAAAGGAAAAGTATATCGATATTTGGCATCCCTATTCTCTCGCTTTCAGAGCTTCTACAGTCCATTCAATCCCTAGGCGAAGCAATCTTCTTCCTGAAGAAGGATGTTGATCCGGCTAAAGAATCCTTAACAATCTGAGCCTCTTCCTAACACTATTCTTTCAATGTCTTTCAATTCTTCATGTCCTTCTGTCCATCTGATCTTTCCTGTCATGTAAATCGAAGAGGACAACTAGTTAGTTTTCAATTGGCATTTGCCTACTGAGTTCTTTACTTTTCGGCCTAAGGACTGCATTCGTCCTCTTTTTTCTCCTTTGGTTTGGGAAGGAAGAGATCGATTAGTGTAGTTATAAGGCTTATCGATTTATCTGAATGAAAGTTTTTCTTAGAGTGTATATGGATTCCACCTTGAAGCTATTTCTTCCAAGGTCTTCAATAGCAGCTCTTGTAACGGATTTCGGATGGGGAAGGACCTCCTAAAGGCTTTTCACGGTCAACGAAAAGTGGGATATTTATTCATCTATGATATGCTTCCTACGGGGCTGAATCCTAACTTCCATAGGTCTCTGAACTTCTTTTTCGGGAAAGAGATTGATAGAGGATCTCTGCTTTTGAAGAGGGCACCGGCAAGAGGCTAATCAAAGAATAGATTAATTGCATCCATATTCTTTCCCGTGCTTAAGCTTAAGAAAGATGAATCTTCACTCATCGAAGACGGTAGGGCTTGGCACGCTAGCGCTACGACCGATACTTCACTCCTACCAAGCCTTATCTTCTTTGTTCTGACATGAAGTCTCTTCGGAAAGGGGATTCCGCATCCACGGAGAACATCTTCTTTTTGAAGAGGCCCTATGGACTAAGTAAATAGTGGAGCAGATACTAAAGAAAAGAGAAAGAGAGATTCTTACTCTCATCGAGACAAGGATTCATCTTCAATTTGAGCCTAAGCAAGAAAGACTAATGTAAGCTGATGTCACACTCCGCTACGACGATCCCATCTAGGTGTGTTGATTCTTCTCTTGCGATTTATAGGGCCGCTTTTCTTCTTCTACTTCTAGCAGCGGTCCTTAGGGCTTAGGGATAGAAAGAATAGGGATAGACGAATAGAGCTCGGGATCAGGATATGCTATCTTTTATCTGGGTCTTTTGCCCTTCTAGTTGGAGTGATAGGCTCAGTTTATCCAGTTTGAGTCCTAAAAGCATCTAGTTCTGTTACAGCCATTGCGGCTTCCTCTTGGGGCTACTTTCTGTCTCAACAGTTTGACTTCGCCCTTCCTACAGGGATTTGAGGCAATGCTTTAGCCTTTTTCTTTTTTTAGTAAGAATGGTAAAGGTTGAAAAAGTCATTCAATCCTAAGCTGAAAGCTAAGTCTGGAAAAGGGTAAAGGCAGTTCGTTAACGCCCACCCTATAATAAGCCACTTATTCTTTCTTTGCTGATGACCAAGTCCTAATCCCAAGGGCTACAACCTCTAAGCCTTATGCCCACTAGAAGAATCGCTCATCAATGGAATCTTTCTTCTCATGGATTTCCATTAAAGTTAGGGGGACGAAGGTTAGAAATCATCAATTGACTTCGATGCAGCTACAGACTTAGGATGATGAGGGAAGCCTTTCTCTTGGCTCTAGCTGAGTGAGTGAGGGTCCGAAGGACCATGCTTTCCCTCTGACTACAGTTCATAGATAAGACCCTAACTCAATAGCAGCAATAGAAACAAGAAAGACATTCGCATTTCCTGTTGTATACTTCCTAACCTGAACGAGAGATTCTATTACGAAATTGACTCAGGCCTACGCTTTCAAGCAAGTAAGGTGTGAAAGTCACCCGGGAAAATAAGAACTTGTTCGACTAAGGTTACCAGAGGGGCAGGATGAGATGAGTGCGTTAGCACGATTGGGCGAAGCGACTGTCAAACAAATCTTTATCTACACTAGTGAGATTTGACTGTTGAAACTTGCCTCAGATCTTTCATAACCCGAGTTTACGCTAATGTGTGAAACTTGTCCCACCGAAAGTCAGAATGGGAGAAACTGAATTCTTATCGTAATAGAGGCAACGAAGAATGAGTCGGAGTTTACTTACTCTCGTGCGGAATGATCTTTGTTGTGAAATCGCTTATATAGAATAAATATCTCAGTATGTATACCAATCAATCTCTAAACCTAACTACTTAGTAAGGTTCAATAGGGAAGGCTCACTGCCCGCTCCTTCCTTAATTTGTATCATAGGGCTAGCGTAAGAAGAAGAGGAGTTAATTACAGAAAGCACAAAAGACGAAAGGAAATAACAAGGGTGCGGAAGAAGGTGGGCGTTCGTTCGCTTATGGACCTGGTAGAAGGTATAAGAGGGACGCGGTGGGGCGCTCGTAAATTTCAGTGGTTAATACTCTTTCTAAATCGAAGCTTCCTGTGGGGAGACAGCAATGAGAAGAAAACTCTTCATTTGGTGCATTGGGACAAGGTGTGCAGACCTAAAAGTGAAGGTGGTATGGGTTTAAGAAGAGCTAGACATATGAATCTTGCCTTACTGTCCAAGGCTGCATGGAGACTTATTACTGAACCCCCTTTGGTCTTCAGTGTTGCGTGGAAAAGCAGCTCAGGAGTTGTTGATTTCACCAAGAACTATCATGGCAGCAGCCATACGTGGCGAAGTTTGATGGCTACAGGTGCCTGAAGGATGGGCTTAGATGGCTCATTGGGAATGGCAATAATATTTCCTTTTGGCATGACATTTGGCTTAAGCAGGCTGCTCTTAAGGATCTCATCCCTAATGATTTTCCTCAGTTTGTCAATGATCAAGCCAAGGTTAGTGGTTTTCTTGTTAGTAGGCAGTGGGACCGAAAGAAGTTGCAGGTGCCGCTAAGGATCCCTCCTCACCTTGAAAGCTGCGTGCTTGGTTGTCCTGTGCCACGATCTGAGATGTTTGCTGACCGTACTGTGTGTGCTTTTGAAGATCATGGCAACTATTCGGTCTGGCTTGCTTACGCTTCGCTTATGCGGGGAACTTCTGAAGATGATGGGTCAAATCTTCCATGGATATAGAAAATGGATGGTCTGGCTAAGTGTCGAGCTTTTTTATGGCTTGCTTGGCAGGACAGATTGGTTACGAAGAAGTGAAGATTTTCTCGCAATATTTCTAGTTCGAATAGCTGCCACTCTTGTGATGGTGTTGTCGAAGACTGCCTGCACATTCTTCGTGATTGTCGCTGTGCTCGCCAGCTCTGGTGCCACGTTATTCCTCCTTCTCGTATGGCTTCTTTCATTGCTATCTTAGATAGACACAGAAGAAGAAGGGAGAGAGGAGAGGGATTGAAAGAGAGTTCACTAAGGCCATTTATGCGATGAGTAGTCTTCCTTATCAAGGCATGCTTTTGACTATGCATGAGAAAGAGGCCGGCAAAAGGTAATTTCATCGATATGAGGACTGCTTACATGGGTTGACTTCCTTTGACAGAGTTTGGACGGCTCTTGGAGAGCTAAGTTTTTTCTCTCAGTAAAGGTAAAGAAAGTAGGAAACTTAGACCTAAATCATCTATGAAATCCCAATAAGCATGGATTTATCGACTTGACTTAGGTCATTGGCTCAATCGCAGTCCATTCCTTGCCCCCTGACCATTTCCTTTAACTACACCATCTTTCCTCACATGAACAATCTCTTGAACTTAGAGGCCACAGCCCTTCGATAGCAGCTAGCAATCTACAAAAAGAATTGAGCTAATGTTCAAAAAAAGGACTGACAATACAGGACCTTATTCAAAGAACAAAGCCGTCTCAACTTAGCCTCTCTCCAATAGGGCATCACAGAACTAAGAAAGGGAAAAATAGAATAACCTGCCGTCAGTCAAGGCAATCCAATCTTTCGAGTCCTTTACATAATCTGCCAAAGAAAGAAAGGATACAAAAGAAGGAGATAGCCTTGCCTTGCTCTTTGACTTCGTCTTGCTTGATTTCATCTTTAGTTCTTGTGCTTTTGGATTGAGCCTAATACTTTCCTTTCTCTCCAAATCCCCTAGAAAGGATATATGTACTTTGAAAGTGCTTTCAGTGGAGTGGAGCAAGACCAGCTCTAGTTCCAAGCCGGAAAAAAGACAACCTATGGCCCATCTCTTGTCCCCCTAAAGATAGGAAAGGAGAACCTAGTTCCTTCACATTATCTGGAAGTCAAAAAGTTTCGGGGTCGTGATTTCATATAGAATCCGCATATGGAATTAGAACCGGTCTACCCTATGATTGTGATTTGATAGTCATTAGGTAATGAGAAAGCATGCCTTATGACGAAAGGAAAAGGGAGCATTAGGTCCAATCAAGACAGGAGTCTGCCCTCGCAGCGAGGGTGCTACGGAAGAAATTAGGCACTGAACAGAAGTTTAGCAGTCCTTATCACTCAGGACGGCCAGACTCCAGTCATTTTACTGGAATACTTTCTGAGGCAACGAAGTTGGACCAAGGAAGAGATTGTGATAAGGAAGGCCATAGAAGTAGGTAGGGTATTTCTTATCTTAATCCCTGCCTTAATGGGGAAGGACAAGGAAGATAATATTATGAGATCCAGTGTCTTAAGGAACTAAAAGGATCAATCAAGTGAGAGTACTTATTATCCTTACTACTCAGCGGAGCCTATAAGAAGAGTTCTCGTTGGTAAACTAACTACCTTGATGTTACGGAAAAGGCCACACTCAAGTCAGGAATAGTTGTACTTACTTGCCTTAGAGAAATTGAGAGAGATCCGATTCAGTTAATAAGGAAAAGGGATTGCTCTTGGTATAGCAGGGCAAGATTTGACCCATAAGAAGATGTATAGCTTTCCGCTTTAGTCCATTCCTGCCTCGTCCCCGAGAATGTCCGGTCCGGTAGGAGTCCATAGTTGTGGGCACTATATCCCTGACGTCCAAGGATTCGGCTAAAGTACCCAACCTAGCATGTCGTTACCGGATCCCCCTCCCCATCGAAATGGAATTAGTTCCTTGTAATGATGTAAGTAAGAAAGAATAACCTATCCACATAGACCCATAGCAAGGACCAGGCATATTATTCATTCTAGCAATTTCAGAGAGTGAGAAAGATCGCATTACAGGACTATGGATAAGGCTTTTTGAGGAAGGGTCCTATATAAAATCAAGGGAATATTGTCTCGATTATGTGACTTTGTACCCCACGCACCTACTTCAAGGAAAGTTCTTGTGGAATAATCGAAGAAAGGGAGTTGAAAATGCATCTTTTCCATTTCAATTGGCTTGCTAGAAAGACAGATACATAAGAGAGTGATTCATATGCCCATCCTATGGTAAAGGGGATAGTGCCAGCATCCCCTTAACTTAGCAGCTAAGCATGCTTTTATTATTACAATCTAAATTCTTCCTATGATCCCTCAGAAATGACCTTCTTGCCAGTGACCAATCACGCTAAATGCGCTTATCTCGCCCTTCGTCCTTACGACATACATGGGGAGGAACTCTTCTTCTTAACAACCTAGAAAAAGGTTAGATCGGTTTATCGAACCTCAACAACATTGGAAGCCCCGTCCTGGACAACTTCCCTTGAAGCGAATTCAAGTTGCTTTGAAAGCCAAGTCTCAAGCTTTTTCTCGGGATTCCCACTCCTACTAGACTAGAGGCTCGATAGACCCACGAATGATTGACCCACGGGGCAGTTATTCTACTAACGACTTGCTTTCCCTCACTCAAAAATGGAAGGGAGCGAGGTTAGGTTAGGCTTACTTAAGAGCTTAGTCAAGGCAGGGGTAAAGCAGCTAGAGTCTGTGACTCCAATTAGGATATAGAGCTCATCCTTCCTTTATAGAAATAGTGGGTCATATAAGGAATTCACTCTTCATCCAGAGTTAGTATATCGTTGTTTCCTCCTTACATCGTTGCTCTTCACCTCTTTCGGACCGCTAAGAGAATCCAATAACTAACTCCTGCGAGTTCTGCTTTTCCTTTCTTAGATTTCTATTTGGTACTAGTGAATTTTCTTCGCGCCTTCATGACGCAACCCAGTATACTCCATTTCCTATCAACTCAGCGATTCTCATACTAATAAGTCTCGCATCTTTCGAACAAGAAGGAGGTCAGTCTCTTGGCTTTCTTTCAAGTCAGAACGCGAAAAATGGTCAAAAGCTTGACCTACTGACTCTAGCTTCCAAGCTGGGGCTCGTTTTCAATAAGAATCGGGACGTCACTAGTCTTGATTTATGGGCCTACCTACTAAGAGTACTATAGGGGAGGAGAAGAATAAGAAAAGAAGCGAGATTGGCTGAGGAATCCATATAGAAGAGGAAAAGTCGTCAAAGGCATCAGCCTCGAATAAATAGATAGAAAGCGAAAATGGCATCAAGTTGCGGTCTTTTCTTTCTTCTTTAGTAGCGACAGGCAATTAGAATTATGTATAGGATTTCAATGTGTCGTCAACCTCCCGACTAGTAAGTAAATGCATAAAGATAAAGATTGAGAGGAGTGGAATCGGTCCAAACAAAGAGTATGGAAGCTCAGGCCTATTGGCAAAGATAACTTGACAGTGGCAGGGGTTCTATCTTTCCTTTCTGTGCCAAGAAATGGCAGCAGTCAATCTCGTACCCAGCAGCTTTCGCCTTAAGAGATGCAGAATCTCCTAGATAGAGTCTACGACGCCTTCCTAAGATTATGTTAGAGATGTTCCCAAAGGTCATCCCACTCTCTAAGTCGAATGTTAGCAAAGTGAAGTCAGGTATCTGGAATCGACGGGAGTGCCATCCTTAGTTCTAGCGTTGTGTGCGAAGACTAGCCCCAAACAATAGGCCAGCTTCACTACTGAAAATAAAAGGAGATGATTTCGTTTAGGTTATAGGGTTAGTAGTCGTTTAGCCTTTCCTAGGGAATATCAGAGGATTAGTACGTGCTCTCAATTATCGGCAATTACCTGACTCGTAAATGCGCAAAAAAGTTTTGTTTACGAGTGAAATCATTAGCCAATACCCGAACAGTAATGATGGCCTTCGTCTGATCAAATGAATGGTTAAAGATAGGCATTAGTTACTAGTATAGCTCAGTAGAAAGCACCCTACTTAGCCCTTTCTCTTCATTCCAATAAGTGATCCCAGCACTCTTCTATCTGTAATGATTAGTCAAAAATCTTTCTTTCTATCTAATAATCTCCTAAATAAGGATGGACAAGCTCTTGCTTTTAATAAAGCTTTTGTCTAAAGACATGGTTGATCTACCCTCCATAGTGAAAAAGAGCTAGAGTGCTGACTTTACTGGAAAGGAAAAGCTTCCATTTCTCTCCTATCTATCAATGCATGGTGCCCAAGCCGAACAAACCCGGCCAATTCCAACCAATCAAATTAGTCAACCGGCAGAAAAGGACCGAATCGTGATGCTAGCCCTGTCAAGGCTATTATCAGCTTGACTTGAGGACTCATTTTTAGAGTTCTCACACGGCTTTCGAAGAGGGAACGGGGCCATCTCATTTTTCTAGGAGCTTCGGAGTTGGGGAGCGACCAACCCATTCTATTATGGAAAGCAAATGTTGTCAAGTGGCGATTCCTCATGGCAACCTCCTGGCATTACTATAAGGTTTGTCAGGCTCTGATAGTGAGGAGATTATATCTCTTCTATCTCTCATCAAAGCCTTCCTAATCTGAAAAATATACAACAAGTTCGGTCTGGTAAAAAGGAAGGAGTCGGATTCTCTACCTATTTAGCTAGCAAAAGCTTCCTTTCACTGAGACCTTTCTTTTTAGGGATTTCCTACTTAGGTTCCACGAAGTGATAGCTAGTCTCAAAAGGGCTTCGCTAGTAATAGAGAAAGCCATCATCCTCGGTTAGGCTCGAAGCCTAGAAACTCCTAGTTAGTGGTCTGATTTCTGGAATGATAGCTAAGATAGGGATTTGTCGATCGGGCTTAAGAAGGCGATCCATCTCATGGTGAGAGGAGAAATTAGACCTTTTATTCTCATTGGGAACAATAACCTTATCTTCATGACAGCATGGGGTAATTTTCTTCACTTCAAGCTGAAAGCCAGGAAAGCTTGGCTTTTGGGGCGCATTCCGACAGTAAGAACTGATCAACTAGGAAAGAGATTACGGGACCCTGCCCTTCCTGCTTTTACTGACTCAACCATGTCCTTCTTTTTTCATTTACTGCTTCATCAACAACAGAATCGCCGGAATCAACAGGCTCTACTGAACTGAAGAAACTACTCGCTCTGGATCCGAAACTGGAAGATATTCATATATATAGGCATAGAAAAAGGTTTGGTCAAAGGCAATCGCAGTGGTTCTTTCACCCAGAGCCGAAGAACTCCCAATCCAATTTTTAGACTTTGTTATTTATTTCACAATAAAAGACACAAAGAAATGTGATGTCTGTGGAACTCGTGAGAAGGATATCCGATTGAGGTCAGTTGTAAGAATATTCGATTGGGGGAAAGGGGAATAATTAGACTGAGTTGTAAGCAAATGGAATTGGCTGTAGTCTCAAGGTATGTATATTGCTTAGTCGATAGACGTTCGGTGCAGGGTGCGTAAGTAGATGACTTTCGAGGTATATTAATTGCTTATGTTGATAGGAAAGAATATCTGGGTTGCTAAACACAGGTTCAGAATGATCTTTGTTGGAGTTGGAAGGATAATTGAATTGTCCGCGAACCTAGTTTAAGTAGTAAGCCTTTGCTGCTATTTAATATAGCAAAGTCAGTCAATGACACCTTGGGTTGGGAGAATGCCTTGATCATGCATGAAAGTCTTTGGCAATCAATACAGATAAAGAATCTTTATTGAAATCATATCCCCCCTTTTTTGAATTGAATAAGATTTTTTCAGAATTGGGCTAAATATTTACGGGGCTATCTCGAGCTGCCCTTGCTCGGTGAGGTAAGAGAACCTTTTCAGTGGCGTGGCTGAGAGGTCTATACTTATCTAGCCGACTAGCACTATCGCAGAAAGTTAGCCCTTAGGTTCAGAAGAGGATCCTTCCATCCCATCCATGACTAAGCCTAGTAAGAGAGTGAGATGCACAGGGAAATGAGGTTGACGAATGTATGACTGCTAAGTTGACTAATTGCGAGTTTGATCTATCCTCTCTATATTATGAACTTAAGAAATGATATAGTTAGAGTAAGTCGTTACATTAGTAAGTCCAGTCTCTGTAATCCTTTTTAGACTCTTCTCTTTCGACTTGATATAGCTATATAGTAAGCCTTCCCTCTTAGCCAGGCCAGGAAGAACTCAACCTTGTTTTGCTTATGGACACCTTTGACTAAGCTGTGTAAAGAAAGTATGTCTTTGTATTTGTATCTAGGCGAGCGCTATTCCATATTTCCCCTAAGGAGGGACTAGACAGACGGGATTCACTTTCAAGTGCTATAATAAGTAATAAGAAGGTAAGAGTCCGCTTAAGTTTTTGATTTATCAATTTTCTGGGAGAAGGCGCCGAAGTCTTTTCTTGCTTGGTTTTTCCTCTTGACTCTTCTTTCTTTGTGGCTAGCTGCTGCTAGCTATATGCTTTTCACATTCCAGTTATGTCAAGATGACCCAGCAAGGGAGGGAAGGTATGACTGCCCACGGAGCGGTAAGGGAACGCACCCTTATTGAAAGAACCGATCGATATCTAATCATACAAGTAGTGGGAGGAAGGCAACGAGGAACTGAACCCGCTCCGCGCCCCCGGGGACTACTTTGCAGAGACGAGACTTATTCATTCCTTCCTTGGCAATCAAGTAGAATGAAATAGCTCCAATCGCTAACCCTACTTGACAGAGTAAGCTCCTTCTCCCAACGCCTATTTGATATGTGATTGACTAAATCCCAAATAACCTTATCGGGCTTCCATAATCTGTCGCCCCCTTCTTCTTTGACTCACCGATCAATCAGTACGAGCTATAGGAGGGAATTTCTCTACACATCACTAAGGCAAACGACTTCCATTTTTTTGACTGGAAAGAGCACTTGAATGAACGATTTCTGCTATAAGAAGTTATTTTGCTTCCATTCCGACTCCTATAACTTCCTTCGCCCCTCGGTAATAATATAACTGTCAAGAGCAAGTTACGAGTTATGAGGCGCCGTAAGGTAGAATTTATAGATTCAGGTTCAAATCAAGTATTGCGGGTTTCTGGTGACGAAGTAGGTGAGTCGTAAGACTCAGGGTGCTAAAGTAGATGAGTCGATAGACGATTGGTGCGTCAGTAGATGAGTCGATAGACGATTGGTGCTGGTCTCGGCTGTTAATAGAGGGATGCTTTACTTTGGGCTTATCTATCAGCATTTGGCTGATGGTAATGACTAAAGCTGTACCAGCCTATTGTTCTTGGCCTGAAGAGCATTCAGAAAATTGCGCCGTAAGGTTAAGTAGTTTTCTCCACCTTCGCTTAGAGGCTGCGTGACGAACACCAACCCAGGATGATCTGACGGATGCAAATAATAAGGCGATTTGGTATCGACTGCGACACTCTTGTGTTCGCAGCGGACACCAAAGTCCCTTTGTTCTTATTCGCATCATGGTTGTCTTCCATGGTTGTTGAAGAAATACCCGGTTGTCTGCAACCAAGGCTCTGATACCATAAAGAGTTTGATAATACTCTTCGGTGGTTTTCATTGAAGAAGCACTGTGTGCTATATACAATTACAAAGACATGACAAAAAGGAAAACAATAATACAGAATATTACAAAGAAATATTTCCTGATATGGTGCCTAAAAGAGTAAGTCAACTACTGCAAATATGGAAATGTGTGGATTCGTAGTATCTGCATTACCAAGATCATAGGAGGGGCATCCAGTCAAGTACCGTAATTCCGATTCCCAATCATGGATGAGCCTCCTCTACGGATGCAAAGAACTCCTGCACCCTATTTCATGAATGGGCAATCCGAGATGCCTCGAAAGCGATTCGCTTAAGCTTCAAGGCTTGTATCTGGGAAATAATCAGCTTTCTGGCACCATCCCTGAAAGGTTGGGGCGTTTGAGCAGTTTGGTAAAGCTGAACTTTACTAGTAATAATAATTTATCTGGTCCAGTACCAACAAGTTTAGGGAACTTGAAAGGGCTTACTAATTGAGATTTGAGTTCTAATGAGCTCAGTGGTGAGCTTCCTTCATCTCTTGCGAGCATAATAAACCTCGTTGGGCTTTATGTTCAGCAGAACAGGCTTTCTGGACAGGTTGATCAGCTTTTCTTGAATTCCATAGCATGGACATTATCTCACAGATGAAAGAAAAGAGGTCACTTGTTTAAGTCAAGCAATCTACGAGACCGAGAAGAGTTTGCAGTGAAAATTATCCCTCTACAGGCCTCAACAAGGCAGAACCAAAGAGAGTAGTGAGGGGAGAGGAGTTCAAACCCGGCTCAAGGCCTAGTAGATCTATTCCTGCTACCTTACAACCTTCCCTGGGAGAGGTTGAGTTGAAGAAGCTGTGACAGAACAAGCTGTTACAGAATCAGCAGCTATTGAACCCCCATCTGTTGGAAGAAGGACTACTGGTAGTGGTTCGTCTTATCTTATTAGTAGCGGTCATTGGGCTTCTTCTTTTCCAGAGTCGTACAACGAAGCTATTTTTCACTACTGGTTTTGTTCCGTGTAACAACCCCCTCGGATCAGGTGAGGTGGGTGCTGATCCGAACAAACAGAGCAAGGGAGTATGCAAGGCTAACTAACACATAACAAGTGGAGACTTACTTGATCAAAAAATCTAAGGAAGAATGCGCTCAATCCGGAAATGGAAGGCTGCTGCCAATCCGGTCGGTATAGTGCAACTCAATCGAGCGAGTGAAGTAAATCAAATCCCAGTCTTTTTTATTAAACTTCTTCTCTTTCAAGACTGAAATAAGATATTGAACTAGTCTCGGTTCCAGCTCGTACTCGACTACATCATCATCGTCCAGGGTGTGACGTCCCGAGCCGATAAATCCCGGCCGTTTACTTCCATCATTTCACAATCCAGCATCATTCTGAACCAGAGTCGTTAGACCCAACACTGCTTCGCATACCTTTGATGATACCTTCCCTTTGATTAAGACTCTAGATGGCCTACCTCGCCCCTTCAACAAATAGTACCTTCGAACCAATATATTTCTGACTACAGTAACTTATGTACCTGGAAACCGTTTTGAGTAGACATCCATAACCAAAAACAGGGGACTATCCGATACGTACTTTCCTAAGTTCCTTTTTTTTTAGCCTTCGTCTTACAACTCGTACTAAAGTCCCCGCTTCCATTCTCTCGCGCCTCTTCTATGTAATTACAGGTTTCGTTCTAAGTCAATCGCTGAGTTGTAAGGTGACGAAGGTAAGAGTGGATCTAGATCACATCCTGCTTATCCAATTCAAGTGAGATTGAATAATAGAAATAGGAAGTAGGTTTTTTTTAGAAAGGCAACTCTTGACCAGCACTTACTTATGCTTAGTTAGCACTACCTTGCTTCAGTTTCGTGTCCGATCTTCTCTGCTAGGTCCCTTCAAAAGGAATTCTGTAAGAGCTCCTGTGTATACAAGGGCATCTTCTTCTCGTACTTCCCTATTTGATTGAGACAGAACAAGAGGCTTTTGCACGACAGTTTACTTGTTCTGAATCACACCGCATTTCTCGATGAGAAGGAATCCTGGAAAGAAAAGCTTAGAATTAGAAAGGCCTTATTCTCGCAAGAGACGATTCGTGCACAAGCCCTTCTTTCACAAAGAACCTATCCGCTCTCACTGGTGCTCTCACTTCCTTCGTCAGCACTAGCCTTTATTAGGTTGGTATAGGTTAGGAAAAAGCAGGCATTGTGCTACCATACTTCTCTGCCATAACGGCTATTGTATTGTAACGCTATCAAACCGCTTCCGATAATAAATAGCCCAGGGCCCAGGTGACATTAAGTATACTGGATTGCGGCAATTCAGTATACTAAGTCACCAAATAAATAGAAATTCCAAATCTAGACAGAAAATCTCAATAACAAGGCCACTATCTGTCGGGAAAAAAAAGAAATGAAAGGCAAGGACGAAGGTTTATAAGTATACTGAGTTTCGTCATTCAGCTCTGGTGACGAAAAAGTATACAGGAAAGACAGCTACCCTGGGGGGCGAAGTTGGGCAACATTAGGTCTTATTTCTTTCGTAGATAGAGTGAGTAGAACTCGAGGTGCGACGATACGAATCAGATGTCAGATTCAAGGTTCAAAGTATGCTGGGTTGCTAGGAAATGGAATTGGCAACTACGATAGTTGTTGGGTTGGGTGACGATAGTATACAGAATTTCTCAACTCAGCCCGCTATTCCCTTTATAGAAGCCATCAAGTCGGAAACGGAATATCTTAAATAATTAGCTTAGTTACTTCCTTACGAAAAGGAATTCATAAACTCATTTCGGAGAACTATCAAAGGCGCGAAGCGGGCTTGAGTTCTACATTTCACAATCGAATTGACAAGCGGAGGATGCAATATAGCTTTCTTTTACAGAGATATCGACGCAGAAGAGATGATGGCTATGAGAATGAGGGCTAAGGGCTCCTTGGATTGATTGTTGAATGAGGGTGGCCCTTAATACGAGAGGCCACAACACAAGGAAGGATACAAAGTAGGGCTAGTGCCTTACTAAGTCGACCAAGGAGAGTATACCTCTTTATCATATAAGTGACTGGTATCGGGATGTTACATTCGGAGGTGAAGCGTATATATACTAAGATCAGACGACAAGGCAACCTCAGTTACCATACATCTATCTCTGAATGAAGTGGCAGAAAGCAGGTCCTTTAGGATAGCTGTTAATTAAGGAAGTTGCTAAGCAGGTATGGCAAATTCATTCAAACTCTTTTCAACGAAGCTATAAATAAGAGGACTTCCATGAAAACTCTATTGCATTATTCACTCTCCAGATAGACAGAGCAAAGCAAGGAAGGGGGAAACAAGACCAACAACATCTTCCAAAGCCTCATTTCAAACATGACCAAAGCCTGACGACTAAGTAGTCATTACCGTACCAGAGTCGTACAACCCGGACACTAGGAACCTTCAGCTTGCAACCGCTCACTTCATTCAAAGCATTCGGCCATATGGATCTTGAAGATCATGGCAAATTCTCTGTCACTAAGGTGTATGAGTATCTTACGAGCCAATCTGATGATGTTAATGAGGAAAAACTTCGCTGGCTTTGGAAGATCAAGGGAAAAGCTAAGTGGAATGGGTTTTTGTGGCTTCTGTGGAAGGATCGGCTTGTCACGAATAAACTGAGGTTTGATCGGAACATTAAGCATCTAGTGATTGTTATTGGTGTAGGAGTGTTGCTGAGAGTTGTCTCTCTGAGAGATTGCATCCATGCTCGCAGTATCTGGTGTTCTGTGATCCCTACTGCCGAGATCAATCGTTTCATTGGCATGGAGCGCAAGACGTGGCTCCGTTACAATATTCTGCAGTGCTCGGGTTTCTATTGGGTATTCCTTGGCCTATTTATTTTGTTACGACCTGCTGGTTCTTGTGGAAATGGCGTTGCTCGTCCATTTTTGATCCTTCCTTCACCCGACCGGTGGTGGCAACGTGAAACAGGAAGCTATGAAAGTTTTGCAGGCTTATAGTACTGAAGTGGAGGACATTAGAAATTACAAAAAGGCTCTGATTGCTTGGGATAAACCGGCTCATGGTGTTGTGAAGATTAACACTGATGCTGCTTATAATGGTAGTGTGAATGAAGCAGGTATTGGAGGTGTTTACCGCGGGATCAATGGGGAATGGATTATGGGATTTCAGGCTCATGTGGGTAGCAGTCCGATTCTCACGGCTGAGCTTTTTTCTTCCTACCTTGCCTTGATGATGGGAATTAGTACTGTTGTAAAAGGGATGAGAATCATTTACTTCCAGAGTCGTACAACTCATCTCCAGTGTTTAGCAACCCAGTATACTACGTAACCAGAGCTGAATCTAGAAACTCAAATCATTCTTCACCTTCGACTCAATCCTGATTAAGTCCCTGTTCAGTAAGTTCAATCCACCTATCTCTTTTTCTTTCTTGTTCTTCTTGGTTTCATTCATTCATCTCTGAGCAGGATAGTTAGTAGTAGCTGAAAGAGCTATCATGGGGAGGGAACTCTAATCGATCGAATATCTTACTCTCTGACTCTTGTTATGGTTGTTCTCCTTCTGATTGTAGCAGTGGGTTGGGTTAGTACATGTCACACCGATCCTTCAGGAATGGATTATACCAATAGTCTACTCTAGTCTAGTCTCAGACTGTAACAAAAGACTCAGGCAGTTTAGAGGTTTGAATTCTCAGAGTTTTCCGACTCAGGTGAAGAATGAGATGAGTTTAATAACTTAGTCGGCCAAGAGGAAAGGAAGGAGATGACAGGCTTTTATCCCGAGCTATATGTTTTTGGAAAATTTATTGATAAGAGTAGAATTTCCCTTTCGAAATCACCTATGTAGTATAATCTAATTCAAGCGTCTGTCTCGAAATCTAACTCTGGAACCTATCAGCCCGTACGTCTGTCTCGGAATCAACATACCTTAGCGATTCAGAGTATGGTCCGGTATGCCTTAGCTATTCATCAATCTTCCTGACAGGTCCTACCTCTTCTCTTCTAGGCTAGGAATGAAATTAGATAGTCGCTCAGTCTAAGTGATCGATAGGGTTCTTCAGGATCTCGGTTCTTGCGTCATGAAAGGTATGAAATATCCAGTATATAAGAAATAAGAAATTTCTAACTAGCCAATCTTGACTAAGCTTTCTCCAGCATAGGATTAGTCTAAAAAATAGGAATATAATATACTTCGTCCCAATCATCTATCGATCCTAATCTCACTCCCGTCACAATCACTTCTATAGTAGCGATTTTTCTCTCATTTCTTTCATTCATGCCACTATACGAAATGCTTTTTGTTTTCATTTTGATCTTCTTTCTTTCATTCACTTTTTCTTATTCACTCTTGCTTTTGAACACTTCCCCTTCAAGAAGATAGGGTGCACTACCACAGTGAGTTTCCACTTTCCCTTGTTCTAATAAAAGAAGCCGAGTGAATCCACTTGTCATGATGCTCCCGGTTCTCCCTTCCGATAAATGGCACACTTTCTATATTTCTCCGATCGGTAAACTTGACTTTGAAAGAGAATATCTATAGTTGCTATTGACAGCTCCTTAATTCTCAAAACATGTCGGATCTTCAGTGCGTAGAGTGGTCCTACCTGACAAAGAGAAATCAGAGTAGTAGGGAATGCGGATTCATATTCAAATTCAAACCATTAATTCTCTCGTCAAAATAACCTATATAATATAGCTATTCATCTCATTCAAAGAATATCAACATAGAATCAATTTTCTTATCATCTTTTTTTTCATTTCTATCCGGCTAGTCTGCGCTCTTTTCTCGAGATTGTCTTGGTCTTCAGTCTACTACCTTTATCGAATCGAATGCATTGGATGGATGCCCGGGCATTGAGAAGATAGGAAAGATATATGCTTAGCTCCAGTTCGAAAGTGGGAAAGGACTTCCCGAGCTACTCATCTCTCAATAGCAGCTGGAAGGTATTTCTTAGGGATTTCCCCAGCCATTCTGTTCTTGCTTGCCCTGTCTCTTTCCTTTCCACCTGGAAGTGGCTTTGTGAACAAGGTCCCTCCTGACCAGCCAAGGGGGGACACCACTGGAATGATATAAAAGAGAGTCGCCAGAGAATTGGAAAATCTAGGATTCCAGTCCTCGCTCAGTCGGTGCAAAGATCCCCGCACCCTAATCTAATGTGGATGAATGGTGAAAACCTTCTGGAACTGTGGATTGGTGGACTATAGAGTAGCATGTTCGGCCCATCAGTTTCAAAGCGATTCTTCAAATGGTCCGGTTGAGGGATAAGCCCTGCCTTCAACAGCTGAGAATTACCACATCTCAAACAAAAAATTACTACGCATCTTGAGTAGAAGCAAGAGTTCTTTCGGATAATAATAAAAGTGCTTTGGCTGCGGCCAATTTCTCTTCTTTCGTTTGGTAAAGAGCAAGGGTTCTTTTCAAGCATTCGGCTTGAGTGGGGCATATGCTTTCCGAAAGGTGGATTCACTACTCTTGGAGAGATTACACTTCTTCGCGATGGAAATCTTTCGTTAAAGATACTCTATTCCTGAATGAAAAGAATTCAGTATTGATTTTCGGATGGACTGAGATGAAGGAGTCAAGCTTTTTCTCTTTACTAAGGCTTTCCATTCTTCGATCATATTGATCTATCAAAAGAAGAAGGAATGGAGTGTCGATTGTCGACCCATTCTTTGCCTAGCTTGCAGTCAAGAATCTCTATTTTATTTATTCTCCTTAGTCGATAAACTTCATAACCACTGTCAAATCAAAGAAGCTAAGGCCCTTCTTTAACCAAAGCCCGGGTGATAGCGAATAGAGTATACTAAGGGATGTACCTTCCCGGATCAATTCAGTAAGGGACTCTTTATGCTGTGCCAGCTAAGAAAAAGGAAGTCAAAAAAGTTTACTTAAAGAGAAGGCAATGAAATTGGGATCTTTCACACCTAACGTATGAGCCTTGTTTTTTGGACGAAAACAGGTTTCTTCGTAGAATTGGAAAATATGACAAAATCACCTACATTAACTTGTTCTAGATCAACCACACTTGTAAGGGGTTGAGTGCTTGGAGGGTGCTTGTGAAAGGAGAAATCCTTGGACCATAGCTTACACAGGTCTAGATGGGGGCAAAGAAAGAGTAGGATTGAGGTTTAGAAGGCTATCAAAAAAGAGAAGTTATGTTATTCTCAAAAGAAGCTCTTCCACGGTGGAGAAATGGGTAGTCGGTAGGTAGCAGTAGCCTCTCTGTATCCAAGGAAATAACAAAGGCATCTCAAATCATGGGGACGTCAAGTCGATGAGTCGCGTCATGATTGGGACAGAAAGTATACTGGTCTAAACGATCCTGGTGATGTTTTCTATTTGCATTCACGTCTTTTTCGGACGTTTTACCGTTGGCGATGGTATTGCACGGGTTTATGGATTGCAGGCGATAACCGCTCACCGGCCATTGGTAGGGCACATCCTCATTTACAAGAACTTTTTTGCTCCTGCTTCATTCTCCACTAATCTCTCTTGCAGGCTCTAACCCCTTCCACTTCTATCTATATAATTATGTATTGAATGGAAATATTGAGTTGTAAAACGTAGGTATGGAATCGGATTTGTGGTGGGGGTATTATTAAGTGCGTATTACTGCTTGTTTTTTTCTTTTCTTCTTTTTTGACTTTGTCCATACCTCCATTGTCCTTATCCTTAGGGGCGGTGTTGATTCAAGAGAATTTCTCATAGTGGAATCAGAGCTTTTTTCTTTTTGTTTACTCTCTTTTTGGTTGGTAAAGCCAACCTAGAATGAAGACTTTTTTTGGTATAAGTAGAATAAACACGATCATAGGTCCGCCTATGACGAGAAGGCATTTACTGATCGTTAACCTGGTACTAGCTGCTTTAACATTATTGGAAAATGGAAATAAATAGAATCCAATGCATTTTCTTCTGGCCCGAAAAAGAGGTATCTAAGGTCTTAGGGTACGTAAGTACTTTAACACAAAGGTTTAAGTATAGATTGTTTGAAGACTTTAGGATTACTTACTTGACCATTTTAGCTAAGCTACTCGACCTTCCACTTTCTCTGGCCTTTATTAGGCTTGTAAAGCTATTTCGTCGTGCCTAAAATGTGTTGTGCTATAGAATTTCTTTTCCTTTGTCGAAGCTATGAAGAAATCAAAGTCATATAATTCATTAAATATCGTAAGTAATATCATCTCAATTTGACATTTTTCCACCGTCTGCCCTAATATCTTAAAGGAATGCATTGGATTTCTGTCCGGGTCTATCTTGACTTTGGAGTGATTAGAACAGATGGAAGTCTTTCTATTCTTCATTGGTTCGAGCCTTGCCTTATCTCTCTTGGAAGGTAGCTAGTTTGCATGCTATAAGTTGGACAGGTTAAATAGAAACTGCTCAAAACTACTTAGCGAACTGAAACATAACTTCCTATTTGACCCGAAACCAATACGCTTTTACGCGAGAAAGGGGGACCACCCTCTAAGCCTAAGTATTCCAAATGTAACTGCTTCTTTCTTGGGTTACAGACTCTGAGATTTACTTACTTAGGGCATGGCATCCTCATCCCCTGAGTTGCACTCCTACTTCTTGATAACTTTCTCATTTCAAAATAAATAAAGTATCTAAAGCACCAGAATTATGAAATTCAGTATACTTCTTTATGTTATGAGCGAGACATTAGAGAAAGTCTCGTTCACCAAGCGTGGAAAACTTCTCTGGACTTCCCATTACAGCGGGTGCACTTTCTTGGGACGAAGCGGAAGCTCCGGCATGAAAAAGAAAGAAAGGAATAGGGGAAGGTTATACAAGGATTCATTCTATTTTGAGGGAGTTGGGCATAAACCTTGATCGTTTTTTTTTCTTAGGGCTCCACTAGAGGAAAGAGGCACTGAAAGTGATAGAGCTCTTGCTAGGGATTTGAAAGGGAGCAAGGAACCCAAGACAGCCAAGTAGGTGTACCTTAGGCTTTCTCCACTTTATTGGATTCTCAAATTCATGGAACTATTCCCGGAAAAGCCTCAGAATTTCGAATGGAATTGGAAAGATTCCTTCCTTATTTCTGAACTATTGACGAGGTTCTAGCTAGCTCAGAAACCTTCCCGCACGGTTCGGAGAGCACTGAATTAGAATGAGAGGTTAACGGTATTCCCTTGTTCCCCATATTGGTTATCTTACTTCTAGTTCTTCCTATTTGACCCGAAACCGATACAGGTGAAATAGAAACTTAGATAACCTACCCTCTCTTCTTTTCTTTCGCACATAAAACAGCCCTTTCTCTTTACAAGGATAAAGGCTAAGGAAGGACAGGATTCCAAATGATTCATTCTTGATATTCGTATTCCAGATTGAACATAAGTAGCTTGGTCCATCTTTATTCCATTTCATATATGTCTGAGGATAAACACCCTGGGAATTGGTTTCATTATGCTTAGTATTTAAGGTAAATGAGAAAGTCAGCTACTCTTTCTTTACTTGACCGAGAAAATGAAATTGGATTTTCCTTACCGGATTCTTCACTTCTTTCGACATTGGTCGGTTAGCGTCGTGATAAAGAAAGATTACGGTAGCTCTCTTAATTCTTACTATGAAGTCGATGGGTTTCCAGCAATTGAAGCTCTCTTTCTCTTCGGATGGTATACGCTCACATGTTCCACAGATTTATCTCGTCGGTTCGAATCCGACCGCTTCCTATAGCTTCCACCCAACATTGACATGGTTAGTGACCCGGATACTTTCAGTGCGCCAGCTCATTAGCATATTGATTACGTTACGAAGGTTCGAAAGGTTTCTTTCCCTTTTCATCGGATTGACGGAGCTCTTGGCATTGCTTTGTTTTTCTCTCCTTTCCTATGATCTATACCGAGTGGATTCGGATATAATATATATAGTAGTCAGTATGTATGAGTATGAATGTGACCGTAGTAATATAGGAATTGGGTTGCTATCAAAAAACCTGAGAAAATGCAAACTAGTTCGATTTCTCTGTCTCTCAATCGGCCTATTCTTACTCTATATCCTCCAACCTATCTTCGTGAGCTTCCTCTTTCATTGACTTCGGATAGCTGTGGTCTCTTCCTATTTTGTGGGGATTGGCCTTAGGATTCCGTCAAAATGATTTCAATTCGACCTTCTCTTCTATTGAATTAACGATTGCTGCTATAG
>JAYMTT010000085.1:0-22364 GCA_036898025.1 Hypseocharis bilobata
TGGTCAAATGCTTCTTGTTTTTTTTTTTAATTTTGATATATATTTTTCATCTTTGTTCCTGCTTACCTACTGTTCTTTGCCTCTAAAATTCTTAGAAATATCCTTAATTTCTACTACTATTGAGGAAAAATCAAAAGGATGTTTTTTTATTGTGAATATGAGATGAGGGGCTTGGATTTGATTTTGGGTTTATATTGTATTTATATGTTGTTCAAAAAAATTTCAAGTCTTGGCTCTCAAGAAAACTTTACTTATTGCATGTAATATTATGATGGTTTTGTTTTATGTATATATTATATATATTGCAATGGATGAGTTAAAACCAAAATCCACTAACAAGAAAATCTTTTATATGAAAATTCTCTTCAATGACAAATGATTTTATACACACACGCACATTGATAAAGTCTGAAATAATGCTAAATTCACTTTTGTAGTTTGTGTATGATTTTTTTTTCGTAATGAAATTAGATGTTTTGTATGTTATCCGTAATGCTATGCGGAACTCTGATTTGATGTATACTGCAGTATTCTAATCTTTTAAAATTCTTGCTGAATTTGACCGAAGTTTCGTGCAAGACGTGGATGCAAACTCTTCAATATCCAGTTCCAAAAGGCAGAAGTTGAATGCAGAATGTGACACGGATGGGTGCAAAAAAAGCTTAGGAGATTTACCAGAAGATGTTCTTCGACATATTATATCCTATCTGCCAACAGAAGATGCTGTTCGAACTGGCATATTATCTAAAAGATGGCTGTACCGCTGGACGTCCATTCCAAATCTTAAATTTAGTCAACAATCCGTACCCAACCCTAAGAGAAAACTCTTCAAGAATTTTGTGGAAAGGGTACTTCTTTTTCGTGATTTCTCTAGTATAAAGGAGTTCCGTCTTTCGTGTGACGTGCTACATGATACGTCCCGAATCAAGGCATGGATCTCTGCTGCAGTAAGGCGGAGCCCTCAAAAGTGTTCGATCCACCTTTATCGCTTCAACGAGTCATTTGCATTGCCTCATTGCTTATTCACTTGTGGAGGACTAACAAACTTGAGTATAGACATGTCATATATTCTCAAAATTCCGTCGTCAGTATCATTGTTGAATCTCAAGGTCTTGAAACTCTCAAATGTTACGTTTTCGAATGACTTCTCAACCCAATAGCTGTTTTGTAGCCAAACCTTAAGAAGTTGCATATTGAGGAGTGCAGTTGGAAGAACCTCAAGGCTGTGTGTATTTCTGCTCCCAAGCTTTTGACCCTTACCATATATGACATTTATTACTGTGATGAGTGTGATGAGGGTCATTCCCATAGTTGTCAGGTTATGATTTCTGGAGGTAGTTTGGAATATTTTGTTTATGATGGTGAACCAGCAAATGAGTATTGCATATATGACTCACCTAATCTTGTTAGCGCACGTATTTTCATCCCACTTGTGGCTGTGACGAGACAGACAAGTTGGCTACCGTGTAAGTAAGCTTCTCAGAGAGCTTTCTAATGTTGAGGAGTTAACTCTATCGGATGGTGTATTTGAGGTTTGTTTGGTTCTCCCTCTATATCTTTAATTGCCAATTCAAATATTTTGACATGCTTTTGTAATTTGCGTCTTTGCTACTTTGTTAGTTCAGTTATGTAGAAGATATAATCTAGAGGTTTCTTCAGTCATGATTCACGTTTTCTGTTGTTCCTAGATTCTGGATTCTGTACCTGAGCTCTTTGCACATCTACCTGTGTTTAGTAGTTTGACCACTTTGGCACTTAAGCCTGAATGTAGTGATCTCAGCAATGAATCTCTGCACAAGATACTCCAGAATTCTCCTTCTCTTGAAACTCTTATATCTGATCAGGTAATTTTACAGGCACTGAATTTTCAACGTTCTGTTATCGTCTTGTCCTGTGTAACTTATGCTATATTATCCAATCATATTGTCTGTGATGATCATGTAGATTGAACTATATAAAAACTGTGAAGATGATGATTCTGTGCCTCCTTGTTTCACGTCACATCTCAAAAGCATTGAAGTTGACTTTAATGGAAGTGTTAGAGAGGTATATGCAATAGCTGTTTTACTCAAGTAAGGTTACAGCTTTGGAGAGAATGGTTATAAATTGGTTCAAGAAATCTGAAGAGAGTGGCAACGAAATAGAGGTCTGTAGACAGTTATTAGCGTTTCCCAGAGGGTCAAAAACTTGTGAAGTTGTGATTGTTGAGGGTTTATAGTTTTTAAGTCTGAGAAAGCTAAAGACCTTTTTTTGTGGAAGACCAAGGAAGAGATTGAACATTTTGCCATTTCGCAAACCTTTATTTGTTGCCATTAGGTGGATGCACAATACTAATTATCATGCTAGTTTCTGCATCAGTCATGTTTCTTTCCGTAGAAGGCAAAAGATTTAATAAGCCACAAAAGAAAATCACTCGACTCTTGAAAGGTTCATTCTTGTGCTCCGTATTTTCATATGTACCAGAAGGAGATTTTTCCATTCCTCTTGTGGTGAACAATCTTCTCTTTAGACTTGACCTTATATTATGCTGGAGCTGTTACAGAATGCCTATCGGTTTTTCTATTACGTTGGACCAAGTTTTAGTCACTAGAAGTCACAATGGCTTTAGTAACCAAAGTTTTGATCACAAAAAGTCACGGCAGTTTTAGTGATCAAGTTTTTACTCACTAGGGTTTTGGTTACAAAATGTCACGATGGCTTTAGTGACCAAGTTTTAATCGCTAAAGTTTTGGTTAAAAGTCATGATGGCTTTAGTGACCGAAATTTTAGTCACAAAAAGTCACGGTGGATCTAGTGGCCAAAGTTTGGTCACTTTGGTCAGTAAAAGTCATGATGGCTTTAGTGACCAAAATTTTGATCACAAAAAATTATGGTGGCTTTAGTGACAGAATTTTAATCACTAAAATATTAGTTTAATGACAAGTTTTAGTCACGAAAAGTCATGACAACTTTAGTGACCAAGCCATAGTCATTAGAGTTGTGGTCAATAAAAGTCATGATGACTTTAAAAACTAAAATTGTGATAAGAAAAAGTCATGGTTGGTTTAGTGACTTTAGTTAGTAGAATTTTGATCACTAAAAATCATAATAGATGTCTTTAGTATCCAAGTTTTGGTTACCAGCGTTTTGGTCACTATGAAACATGATGGCTTTAGAATCAATTTTTACTGAAGTTTCCAATTTTTGTTACTATCACTAAATGTCACGATCACAAATTCGGTCACAAAAAGTCACTCTAGCTTTAGTGACCAAGTTTTCATCACTAAAAATATAAAAGATTTGATAACAAATATTTAGTCACTATAAATCATATCAGACGCCGAAGTTTACACATTAATATTAAGATTTTCTGTGACATCAAGGCTTGGAAGTAATATATATTTTTTGTTCCTTTTTTTTTCTTTCCAAATTTGAACATTGTCGATTTGTGTGAAAAGAAAAAGGGAACTAATATCGTTGGTCAAACCACACAAAAATTTATGGAAAGGGCAATTAGCTGATTTTTCATTGATGAAAACTGCTGTAGTCATTTACATAATTCACTATACACAAAGCAGCAAAAAATATACATCAAATTGTGTATGGTGAGCTCCTTATCCCCTGATCTAAAACAAAGAATCTGCAGACATAATAGAGTAACATCTAAGCCCTTGGAGATCCAAATCTATTCAGTCCCTTGAATATTGCATAAGCTCAAACCACTGCAACCAATTGAACGATCATCAGAAGTTACTAATGCAAAAAAGCACTCAAAAACATTACATATGACTACGGTTGTAGCATGCACATGATATCTGAAGTTAACATTGACAAATTACCTGTCTCAATAAATCAGCTAGGGTCCTTGGAAGCGCTTCAATGTTTTTCAAGACAATATAGTATGGGAAAGGAAAAGAATCTAGGTATTTTGTAAATTTGATGTTTCCACCCTCAAATGAAGCTTCCTGGAAGACCCAACGAGAAAAAATGGTTAATAAAAGAGGCTTTTCTATATTTCTAATACCCTAAATTTCAGTTTACATCTATAATAAAGAAATACCATAAGGTCCATGATTGACTCTTGTGGGCTATCCAGAAGCAGAAATGCAACCATACGCTTTGCACTCAATGCTTCCCGAACACACCGCTTCAAGTTCTCCTGCATAGATCATTATTGCAAAATGGAGGGAAATTAGGAATAGTAAAAAAAAGGACAAGTTGCCAGAAACTAGCAAAAGATGGAGAAGTTATTCATGTCAACCACCATTAAAATTTACCTTCTCATGGAACCGACCATCTGCAATGATCAAAACAAGCTGTTGTAGTGGGTTCTGTCCAGATGGCAGACGTGCTTTTGTAACTGCAGTATCCAACAAATTGTTCAAATACTTCAACAGATCAACTACTGGTTCGTCTGCAATAGTATTCTCTTGCCCGAATGTCAGACTAGAGATCATCTGTTCCAGTGACAAATTGCCAAACAGATGACAAAAAAAAAAAAGTCAGAAAAGGAGAGGTCAGAGGACAGTCAAGCATATCTCTGGGACAACAAAGGTGAAGCAAAAATATTAGACCTTCATATCCTGTACTAAGATACAAGATAATTATGTCTGTCTGGAGCACTAACCTTGACACCGGCCTCTCCAGTAAAGGGCTGATCAAACTCATGCAGCAACCTAATATTACCCTTTTTCCCAAAGCTTGCAACAGCCAAATTCCCCATTTCCAGTTGAGACATTGCACGACATACAGTCACCAAAGCTTCAACAGCAACATCCCCACAACAACTCTCAGACATACTACGAGAGTCATCCACAGCAATGACGACTTGGTAATCGCGTTTGTTAGGCCGGGTACGCCTCAGCCAGATTTTATCTTTCCGGTAATGACTAGCTATGTATCCAATTACCTGATGGTATTCCAATGATAAAGTGAAATTAAAACAATGTACAGCATACCAAAAGTACGAACGTAAATTGTAATGTGGTTTACCTTCTTCATGTTAATCCTTTTGCCCGTTCGATAATCTCCTTGCAGTTTGCTAGCTAGGGTAGGTTCCAGAACAAGGCGCAATTGCTCAGCCAACTCCTGAGACAACCTTGTTGTGCGCAGCTCATATCTTCTCCATAGAGCTATCGCGTCATTTTTCACATCAATGGGAACTTCCTCAGGATCTCGAGCTTTCCCCACTTCATTGTTACAAACAGGAAATTCACTTGGATAATGCACATCTTCACTGAAGTATGACCTCTTTACAGAGACCAAACTTTCTGACAGCCTTCTAGGTTCACCACCGTCCTGATTATGAACTTCTGAGGATCCCTCCTTGGGTAACTTTTCTGGATCAGTGATCCGCATCTGCTCTTCCATCTTGTTTCTAAGGATCAAGGCAGAACTCTCAATAGAGTTCCTTTCAGGGTTAAGTTTCTCAACATCCATCTCATCAAGGTCATCTAGCTCGTCTCCATTTGCTGTGAGGTTCTCTCCATCATGCTTGGAGCCATTGGCATTTCTGTCGACCTGCTCAGATGTTGCCGGTCCCAGTGTCTGTGCTGTTCCCTTTTCTTGCTCTGAGACATATCCATATTCAGCTGCATTCTCATCCTCAATCTCATCATGCCTCTCTATGTTATCTCCCTGAAGATCAACAGACACTTTAACTCTTTCTTTCCACTGCTCGAGTGCATCCCCAACATTCCTATAAGGATTTGGTTGGTTCTGCTTTTGAACAGATGAAGATTCATGCTGAGGCACCCGAGCTTTTTGTTGGTCATCTGCCAATCTCCCACTATATGATGCATCTGCCACTATGGCATCCATCTCAGAGGTACTATCAGATGGCAAGCCTCTGGTAGGAGCAAGGTCATTGTTAAAATCATTCCTACCAGACGAGTTAGCTTCTGGTGCCACATTTCTTGAATATGGCACCTGCGAGTCACCCTTTTGTTGGGTTGCACATTCTGCACTGGGCTCATGATCAGTGGTAAAATCAGAAGATCCTGGTTCAAACCCCTCTTTGCGTGGTTCTGTAGGATTCATCTCTGCATCTCCTTCACCACCATCGGTATCCGGTTCATGCCTTTCCGAAGCTCCATCAGTTTGTTCAGTCTCTGCCTCTTCCATTGTCGCATCAGTAGGGCTTGTCTTCTCTCCCTCATGGTCCTCATTTTCCATTGATTCATCGTGCTCTTCTGGATCTGCTTCTTCCATGGAACCAAAATCCTCTTTCTCATTCATGTCGATATCTTCTTCAGAACTTTGATTCAGCTCATCAAGCTTCAATCCTGTAGGATCTGCAAATGCTTCTTCCTTGTTCATGTTCACGTCTTCTCCATTTTCTGTATCAGCAGGATCATCTTGGCTTCCGATCTCGTCATTATCTTTATCAGTTTCTTCAGAGTTGAACTCTCCAGTTTCATCAATGGCAGCAGTACCATCTTCCTTGGCCCTAAGCTCCCTAGAGTTTGTATCTCTATCCCTAACTGAGGACCCAGACTCATACTTCTCATTTGTGTTGGTGGGGTTCTCCTCATCGTCCTTGTCCCATAGTTTCTCATCAATTACTTCACTCTCAGCTCCAGTTTCTCCCATTGCAGACTCCAGCTGATCATCCTCACCATCTTCATCATTATCCTCTCCCGAGTCCTCACTAACACTAAAGGCATCAGCCTCAAAATTCTGCTCCATTTCAATTCCTTTATCATTATTACCAGGTACTTCAGCAGAGGCATCTTGTTCTTCACCTTGCTGTCATATTATTTAGAAAAAAAAAATTATAATACATCTTAGAATAACATGCTACGAAGAAAAAGCTATCATGAAAGTAGAATCTACTTAAATGCCCAGAAAATACCTTCTCAGATGTCCCAAGCAGTTGATCTTCATCATTTATCTGATCACTGACATCATTCAATCCTGCACCCTCCCCCATACCTGTTCCACTGCTATCTTGGGGTACATCATTACTAGCATCATCCACCACGTCTTCATTAGAAACACCAAATCCTTGGGAATATAATGAAGCAAATACATCTGCAAGTACGTGAGTCATTATAGACACCTGCATGAAATTATATAAATTTAGTGATGGTAAAAACTCAAGTCCAGTAAACACTCATAAATAATCAATTATTCTGAGAATGAAAGAGAAAACAAGGGAAACGTCAGCAAAAGTAATTTGTTCAAAAATGTAGACATATCCATTTCGAATATTTGAGAGTTAAGATATGATATAATAGCAGATAGAAATCATGTTTGAATCTTTATATAAAATGCCAGTAATGCTTACTGGTAATCTAACAAAAGCCCAGGAATATGTTGAAATTAGATACAAAACAAATACAACATATAAAAGAGCTTGAGAAGAAATAAGAAACTAACTGTCTTGTGGACCGTCAAAAAATCTAACAGAAGATAATTGCCGAAGTTCAATAACAGGTCCAATAACACATATAGATGCTTAAGATGTCCCCCATTGTGGAAAGAAAGACCAGGAACTTCATGGAAAGAACGATTAAGCACGTTTTCCTGGACATAGCACATCATATGAATGGTAAACAAATGGAAAAGAGACCATTTAATGTTACATATACAGACATCAATATGACAAAACTTACAGCATGGAAAACTGTTTCAAGATCATCACATAGCTGGCCCACATTCAGACTCGCTACATATGTTTCAAATAGAGACTTCGAGGATGTAATATTCCCCAATGATTCAAGAGGGGCATCGCTATTACTCAATGAGCTTAATTTTTGCAAAGCATCAATTGTATTTGACCATATTCTTTTGAGGGCTCCAATACAATCAGCTTTAAGTTCAGAATATTTGATAATGCAAGAACTGATATCTTTGCATGGATTTGTTGACCCATTTCCTTCCTCGGGTGTAGAATTGAACTGTTCTGCCATCGATTTCCCCTGCAAGAGTTAGAAGAATATAAGCAATTCTTCTCAGACAAACCAATATTTCAAAAACATTAAATGGGGACAACAAAGTTGTATTCAATGACTGCGATATGATTATGGCGAGAATTATTAATCAGAACAGGATCTTGACCGAATTTCCACCTAAATCTGAGTGGAATTCCAAAATCTGCTCTCCAAGAAATGAAAGTTAAGAAAATAAGATACCTTCTTTAAGACATCATCAAAATGGAATAGCAAAGCCTCTTCAATTGAGCTTCCACCAAATTCTCGCCGGAAATCAGAAAGAAGCTCGTCAAATTTCATAATGACCTGGAAATTTTGGGAGACTAACTGTTTCTCTTGTACTGACACAACATGAGGTTGTAAAGAACCAGTTGCTGTGGTTATAGCTCCATCACGACCAACAAAAAAGTTATCAAGTGATTCCTGTTATAATGTTCTAATTAGTGACATGCAAGGACTACTACGCAAGATATTAAAAAGAACCAAAACCCGCACCTTAGATTTGTGGAAAACTTGATTAAATTCCGTGATGAAATCTAGAACCTTATTTACAGCAGCCCTGACACTTTGACAACTGTTCAAATGGGTACTTTCTACTGTTCTTAGCAGCAGTAATTCTTCATTCGAGATCTCGTACAAACTATCAAATAGAAGCTGCAAGATTAAAAAAAATATAACCAGCTTAGTTTCAAGATTGAAAGACGAGTGAAAACATCCAGACAAGAAACAATATCACGAGTAAACACCTTTTGTTGCCACATGCACTTAACAGTGGCAAGCCCATTTTGAGCTATGGAGCAGTTGCTAACAGTTCCATCAGTAACCTGAGAGGAACTTGTACACAAAGATTCCAACGCAGATATACATATTTGCAAGCGCTTCAAATGCTCAGCAAAACCATAAGCAGAACCTCTTTGCTCCTGTTGAATGGAAATAAGGTGGTCGAGAGAAGAAGCCGACCTATTAACCTACATTAAAATGGAAAAATTAATTAGAACACAAACATGTCATCAACAAAGATTCTGAGCAGCAAAATTGGAAACGCGATCAGGAAACAGTTCTGTATTATTGAAGGATCAAAGATAATCTGGTCCAACCAACGATTCAGTATCTCTATTGTCCTAACGATGGAGGATACTGAGTTTACCAGAAGCCGAACCAGAAATGAATTGTATCATATAGCAGCGTAATCAGACATTTCCATAACAGATTGGTAGATATAAGAGTACCAGTCTAAAAGCAAAATAACTACTAAGTTGATGACTCAATGAACTACAAACCCAAGAAATTGCAAACAGTGCTGAGCTATGCATAACTACCTGCTCAAGGGAAACATCATTGTGAAACTTTAGGCAAATCTGCCGCAAAACCAGCACCGATGCCATGCTTTTGAAGTGGTATTCATTGGCTGTTTTCCAATCAGTATTTAGATTTTCATGGGGTGAACGTGGAAGTTCCTTCGAACCAGCAGTATCAATAGCTCCATCAGATAGTCTACTTTGTTCCAGCAGTAAATGATGTACATCATATGATGGCCCAAGGAACCGCAGACATAACTGGTTGGGATTATGTTGATCCTATGAATTGCCCATCATCAGAAAACAAACCAACATTTAATTAACATGTTTACTTGTACGAACTCAAAGCTATGTATACCACATGAAAAGTGGAGCACATTACCTGCGTAGACATAAACCCGTGCTTGCGCAACCCACTGCTCTCTAACAGCTTTAGAAGTTCATCCAAATCTCTCCTCTTCCCATGTCTCTTGCTAACATCTTTCCAACGATCTCTACATGTTGAGATAGTTTCACATATTTTTTCAAGTGTATGCCACATAGCAGTCCACTCTTCCTGGTATAAAAGGCATGCGGACTGGGAAGCTGAGAGTTGTGCGAGGATATTGGGAATATCTGCAAATATTTGAATTCACAAGACTTAGAATATTTAGACATGAATCAAGGAAAACAAAAGCATTAGGAAAACCTGAACCAGGAAGACATTAGGAAAATAAAAACACCTTCTGAAGATGAACTGTCAAATTCAGGCGTCCATCCAGGGTGCAAGTTTTGCAAAGCATGAGTTACTTTATCTTTCCATTTGCCAAGCCACATATACCTATACCAGAGATATAACATTGAAGGTTTTTGGTAAAATATAGAATTCAAAATAACCAAAAAAGATAAGCAGTTTACCTGTCTTCATCTTTTAACTGGGTCAAATGTAAAACGCCATTCAATATCTCTTTGTTCTTGTCTGAAAAACTACTAAGAAGCACTGGACTTTGTAGAGATTGAGGTTTTACTTCTTTCTGTGCTGCGTTCTGATTAAAAATAAGTGCTACTGGCTGTTGCAGTAGATCCTGTACCAACCAAAGCAATGGGTAAATGCATAAAGATAATTTCTACCCGCGTGAATTAACAATGGAATAAATCAGCACTGCACATATACTCCAAAAAAAAAAAAAAAAAAAAAAAAAGAACACACACAGAGAGAGAGAGAGAGAGAGAGAGAGAGAGAGAACTCATATACAATTAAAACTTCTACATACTATCAATGTATTTGCTCGTTTCTATGGTATGAATTCTATTTTAGGTAAATTGCCTATGATATGCAGGGTCCAGTATATGCAGTATGATTCTTTCTCCATGGCCTAAATGTTCATGAGAACATTATAGTTACAGTGTCAGACAAATTTTATAACATTGTCAGTAATCCCCCACCCCCCAAAAAATCCATGGCCCCTCCGAAGAGGTAAATCAAAGATACATTTTGCACTTCGCATGGACAAAGTATCACAGTGAATTACAGCAATGATCAGGTCATATGACTAGTGACAAATACTTCAATCTCCTAAAACTGGTCCTCCTAATTTTAGTCGCTCATATGTTTATATTCTTCATCAAAATAAATAAATAAATAAAAACTACCTGCACTTTCTACAGTTCACACAAACACAAAATTAAATATACAAAGAAAACAGCATACATTAATCAATAAATGAAAGATCTATTTCAATGCCAGACTAGCAGACTTGAAGATGTAAATAAGGTAAAATTAGGATTCCAGAATCAGGTTATCCCCAAGTCTTGGTTGTATCACTGTCCATAATTATCAAATGTGAATGGAGCCACCGCTCACAGCAAGGGGATACACTTACAGTGTACTTTTGTATAAGCTTCTTCATCTTCTGGCGCGTCCTTTTTGCGTTTTCAAAGGACAAATTGTCAAAACGCTCCCACCGACATAGCTTCAATAATTCTTTTAGTTCCTTCTCAACATTCCTTCTATTAGTTTTGATGTGCTCCAATACTCTGCAAGCAGTAAGAACTTATTTTAAGTAACCAAAAGGGCCTCCAAATTCTTACACAAAGTAGCATGTATTTTACAGAGTAAAGAAGACTTACAATGGCAGGAATTGCACATAGAATCCAAATACATTGTATATAATCATAAGGTTCGCCATCTTACAATCACTGCAAGATTTAATAAATATATACATCCTTTAGAAACATAAAGAAAGGAATGATAAAAGAATCATCTCTCCAAACACAAGAAAATCTAAGCAGAATAAAACAAAAAGGAAAAAACACAGTATTTGTTATGTCTTACCTTGAATAAATTTTTAGGCATTTACCAGCATTGATCTGGCCATAGAACGCCAACAGAAGTTGAAGGCGTTTTTGGAATTCACCAATGCTGGATGTCTGAATGAACTCCTCCAAACTGAAAGAACTGTTTGTGTTAGACAGGATGATATCACACACAAGAATTTATCAACAATTCCTAATTAAGCAATCATATACTCAGGCTACATAAGAAACTAAGCACATGCCTTTCGATTGTGGACTGCTTATATCCAGCAACATCAGCAGAATTTCGTTGAAGAACTGAATATAGAGGAAACCACAACTGCAACAAAAATAAGGAATTTATGACTCAAAAGAAGACAAACCAGAAAATCAAACACCGATAATGATAACAATTAAGGCATTTGAGCACACCTGTTTATAATAGAGTTACCTAAAAGTAATTAAGTCAAGGATACTGTCATTTCTTCCAAAGTATTTTTTATTTACTTTTTTTCAGTATTAGGCAGCCAGTCACAGGCTGTTGTTTCCATTAGCATACACATCCTAGCAGTTTATTTCCCCAACAATTAACTTTATTCAGTTTTCATAACTTTTAATTGCTATGATTTACCTTCCCAGCATTTTTCTCATACTGATCATGCACTGCATCAAGCAAAGTAGGCCAAGAATCAAACTCCATCTTTTGCCATGAAGCCACCAGGGAAATAATGTGTTCCAGTTCTGTAGCCAACATAGAACAATCATCATCAAAAGATGCATAAAAAAAATAATGTAGCAAATTGAATAAAAAAGAATAGGTAGAAAACTAAAAGTAAATTGCTTACCAGCAAGAGGAAACTTTGAACCATTCTCCTGTAAAGCCCGGACCCTGTTAAGAAGAAACTGCAATCCAGATAGAGTCTGCATAAAAGAATATAAATGTTAAAGTTGTCACATAATTCCTCACAAAAAAAAGATGATAATAATACTATGAATAAGACTAACAATGATAACCATGCAGTAGCAAGTTCGTCAAGTGCGCAAATGCAGACAGTCATGCACAGCGATGCGTATGTCACATGAGATGAGGTAATTGGGAGCATTCCAAGCAAAGAAAATACTAGGAAGTTTGAATAGCTCGAATAGTCAATTAAGTGACCTCCGAGGAATTTAAGCCTAGGTCTCAGACCAATTATAAAACAAAGACCAGCCTTTTCCAAACTTTCTTTCTAAAATCAGTGAATAAACAGTGACAATCAGCTATACACTACCTTAGCGAGAGGGGTGCTCAAAGGAATAGCCAAGAGCATTTCAACCACATCCAAAATTTTCTGAAGACCCGCATGATCTTCAAACTCACTCAAAAGAAAAAGCACCCGTTGTTTAAGAGAAGTAAGTAACTCGATCATCTTAGCCATTGTAGGGGCATTGGAATCCTAGTCCACAAGTAACGCAAATAAAGTTAGAATACTAAGTGACAAAGCATTGAAAGAAAAAAAAAAGATAAAGCATAGACTTCATACTGTTAAAGCACCAAAGTTTACAAACCTTGTAAAAATTATACTTGTGCGCTGATTCATCAGATGAATCAAACATCCTTTTATGCTCCAAACAAAGGCGGAACAGGTGCTCTGGAATAAGTTTAGCATCCGAGCTAGAAGAAGATAGGCCCACTAAACCTAGAGAGAGAGAGAGAGAGTAAATATGTGCTTCAGGAAAGAAAAGAATATAGATTCACCCTTGTATGCTATCTTTGGGTCACCTTTTATCATCCCCATTCCCAATGTGTAAGAGTCACTAAAGGAAAGCAGTCTGTCTCCATCAGAGACTTGGAAATTTCCAGGCTGAATGAAAGAAAAAAATATTATCAGTAAGTTTGCAGTTCTTCTAAAATACAAGAAAGATATTCAGCCAAAACAATTTATCACCAACATGTCATCAAGACAGATAATAAGCATGAATATAACCAGCAAAAACAAATAAATGAGATAAAAAGGTTAATAATTCCTAAAGGCTTCAAAATATCTGAAAACTCACAACAATAACAAGATTGACTGATCCAAACAATCGATTGTGAATGTAGACCATGTTGTTTAAGACTGTTTCCTGCATTAGGTTCCATTCTTCCTCTAAACTTTCCTGTCTCTCATCACCTTCCATCTGAATAGATGAAAAGATTCTGTTACAAGGAAAGAAAAAAAAAGAACACAAACAATAATAGCAAACAGACATGTTAACATACAATTTGGAGGTATATTAGTGTAGAAGCATTACCCTTTCAAAAAGCTCTTCTTCAGACTCTTTCCATTCTGAAAAACTATCATTTGCAAAAAACTTGCCAAGACTTGATATGTCAACTTCAACGAAACTATCAATTGTAAATGCACGAGGCCTGAACTTGTATTGTTGAGCATCATAATCTTCTTTAGTTTTCGTTTGAGCTTTCATATTCATCCAGAGATTTGCGAATTCATTGAATATCTCATCCAGTAGCTGATTTAGAACATAAACTTTTGAATCAGATAACCATACCACCCAAGTACAGCCAGAATGATGCAATTGAATTCAACAGAGAATCTCACCATAAAAGAAGCCTTATCCATCATTCGTGCATTCGCTACAGAAAGTGCAACACGAAGAAGAATATTTAGATGAAGAGAAGCTTTACTTTGAGAGGCAGAAATCTGTTAGCAGGAGGGAAACAGTCCAGAAGTAAATGAAATATGAATCCAGTAATTTAACAAAGAAATATGAAATCAACATCATTGTGCCCACCACCAGAATTGAAAATTAATGGAACTAAGGTAATCATTATATTAAAGACACAAACCATTTTGTCAGCGCTGGCATCACTTGAAAGAGTAACCAACTTCTCCAATAAACCAACATCAAGTGCCCGGCAAGGCATCGGAAAATCTATGTCAGAAGAACAAGAATCTGACAGCCCGGTGTCGTGATCAACAGATGTATGTACTAGTGCACAGCCTCTTGGGAATCTCATGAACGCATATATAGTTTCCTGCAACGAACTCTGTATCAGAGATTGAGAGCTAATAGACAACTCCAAAAGCATTTCAGTCAAATTAGAAAAAGATAAATCTCAGGTATATATCTATTACCATAACCCGATCAATATTATCCTCCTCAACTATTCCTAAAAATGCTCTCTGCAAAGCACTTGACAGCACCAGTGACAAGCCCAGTTTCATTTCATACATTGCGACTTGAACTGGTTGAACTATATCAACATACGCAGTATATTCGTCCAATAACCGTTCAACAAAATTGGTTGTATCTTCCTGGAAATTCAAGTAGAATACACAACATATCAAAAGTAAGATTAAATTTCAATTGAATTGGGCAGAAAAGCATCACAGTATGCATAGAGTAACCAAATAAAGTCAAAATACCATTATATACAATCTGTAACTCAGTATACCTGCCAGTTGCTCACTTTGCTAACAATCTGTTGTAAGTCCATGCCTTGAATATTCCTCACCAAACCCATGAATTTTTCAAAATAATCATCAAAAAATTTATTGCATTCATATTTTAACTTCTTGAATTTCCTTGGATCAGAACGGAACACAATCTGCGTACAAGAATGATATAGACATCAGTTTATTGGTTGGAGAAAACAATCATACACATATAAGAATGATATGGCAACGACAGAGAGGAATCAAAAATGATATAGCAACATCTTATCAATTTGAGGAACGTAACATTAAAAGAGAACATTACTAGAGTCGAATTACCATTTGCCAACAATAGAAAACCCCTTTTCTTTTATGCCCTTTTATGTAATAACAAAGGGAAGGATTAATAGCTTCTTAGTACTTGCATAACATTTCAGGGAAAGTTTACAGGTTGCAGCTGTAACGGAAGAAATTCAATGACAGAATGAACATCAAATGTTCAGTGCGGGTTTGTAACACGCTATAATTCCGCTTTATCTTCTACTGAATAAGCTCAAAAATCTACCAAACATAACGATTGTGACGGCCTATGCCTACAACAAATATATACAGGCATAGAAAATGAGTAAACTGTGTGGATCTTGGCTATAAATATTTAACTATTCAAACTTGTTCTTAGCTGTCTTAGCTATTCATGATTAATATAAAAAAATATATATATATAGTACAATTTTTCAATAAATATTTGAAATTATAGAACATAACTATTCAAATTAAAAGAACATACCAGTCAGTATAGTATATAATTCAGATTTATTCCTCACCTTTCTTTGCATCCTTCTATATTCCAACTTAAGCCTTTCTAATTCCTGTGATCTCCTTTCATCAGCCTTAGTTGTATCGAAGCATCCAGCTAAGTGGTTACACTCTTCTCGTACCTACAGGAAATCAAGGAGAAGAAATATTGTTTTCATCTACAAATAATAGCAAACCACAAGGTAAAAGCTTCTGCACACATATTCAAGTTGAAAGCTTAGTCTGAAAAATTTACTACAAGGCATCACTATTGACAAATAGAGAAAATGTGGTGTGACGTGATTACAGAATAAAAATTTGAAAGTACAACGCACAAATAAACTTCACCACTGCATAATATCAGATGGAGAACACTTCAAAAATGATAGCAGACAAAAGCAATAAATCACAGCAATAATACCTTAATTTCAAGTTCAAGCAAAGAAATCTTGTCTTCTAACTGCGAGCACTTGCAAGAGTACTTCTTGGCAGGATCCATATCATCACAACTAAGCAAGAGACGGAAACGTAATCCCCCAATCCGTAGCCAAGCACAGCCAAGATTATAATGAAAGTCTGAAAAAATAGACAAAAACAATTCAGAACAACATACTACTAGCCTTGATTAAAAAATAAAAAAATAAAAATAAATAAATGCCAATCCCCATATTCAAACAAACTGAGAGAGCCAAGTGGTTCTTGCAATGATAGGCAACAAAAAATGAAAAGAAACATAATCACCCGTAGATGAGGATTGAAGAAAGAGCTCTCCAAGCAGTGGCTCAATATGTTCATTCACCAAGGATTTTAACTGCTGATGATTCGACGAAGCGAGCAAGCTAACAAGCTGGATTGACTCATTCTGCCACCAAAAAGAAGAAATAGCTATAACTTTGATTTTTGGAGAACTTTTAAAGGTTACATAAATGGTAGTGAACTCAACAACAAGCATACCGTAATCATGTTCTTCTTAATAGAACAAAGAATTGACTTGATTTCATCAAATTTATCAGCATCAAACGATTTTTCGTGCGCATGTATAATCTGTAAGGAGAACAACATCATAAAATGATTATTACTCAAAAATAATAATAAATTAAATCCAAATTCAGAAAAAGAAATATACCTGCTCAAAAAGAGACTGTGCAGCAGATAAAAGAAAACTTGGTAAATTTATCCCTCGCGTTGTACTTCTCCAAAGACTACAAGAAGCTGCTTTAAGCTTCGAGCGGTACACAGAGTAATCCTTTACAGCAAAGGTATCTTGCCTGAAAAAGGCAAATGAAAAATAAATAAATACATAATACAAAAAGTAGAAAAACCATCGCAATGAAATCTGCTTGATTAGTGAATAATGGAAAAGATTGGGCAATCCATCACCACATGTTGTCTGCAAAAGCATGTCATAAAATAATATATTCTTTGTTTCAATATCTCTCCAAATGAAGAAGTCATAATGCAATTCAGGATGAAGTATACTGGTTGTAGTTAAAAAAAAATAGAAATTATCTTACAGAATCTTGATGATTGTTGATATGATCACAGGACAAACCAGGAAATTGGGTTGTGGAATATCATCACCATCAACATTTGAGAAATTCTAAAAGCCAAAAATACTATTAGATATTTTGTTCAATCAAACTAATAAAGTACTTCGCAAAAATCAATCTGCAATTAAATAATGTACCTCGCCTGAAACAGGACAGCGACTCCACAAATATTGGTGCCACCTATACCACATTTCAAGAACAGAACTGACCATTTCTTTATCCACTGTAACACAAAGAAATATACAATATAAGCATATTGATTACACTACTGACAAGTAAGTAACAGGACTTAAGTTCACCTGCATCAACTGAAGCCCATTCCTCCAACAACAATTTAATTCTTTTATGTGGTGAAAAACATTGGGGAGGTCTAGATGAGAACTTCAACGAAAAAGTCAAGGCACCGTCCAGAAGGTCATGTAAACAATCCAAAGACTGTCATTGAAGAAGAGCAAAGCAAATGACCAATGAGTTATATGAGAAGGCACAAGAGCAAAAGGAAAACACTGAATTTAAAAAAGAAAGAAAGAGAAAAATGGACACAGCAAAAAAAAGTAATAATCATAATATTAATAAAATAAAATATCTCTCCAATCTGGGTTTTATATCTGCATTTTCTGTCTCCCATATATGGCCCTTAAATTTCTTCACTCTAGAATAAGCGGCACCTAAAATGTAATGCAGGGGTGATACTAGAACCCTACAATCTCTATCAGCTTTTTTTTTATTTTGCTATGCAAGGCATAAAAAAAATAAAAAAAATAAAAAACTGTTCTGCACTTGTAACTAAAACTTAGCCTAAAGATTGAACAATCACCAACAGTAAAAATGTAAATGAGGATAGTCGTTTTATAACTACGTGATACTTCAAACACCAGGTTAGCCTCCACCCATATAAATTGACGTCTGAGAGGATGCATCCAGAACTAAGATTAAACAACCACAGATTCCATCCTATGTGAGTATTCCACAGCCACTACAGAGCTTCTCATGAATACTGTCAAAAGTGCTAAAATACCATATCAGCTTTAATGTGTCTACAAGTTAGGCTTACCCTCACTTCGAATGTACGCAAATTTTTCTTGTTGAATACTGTTAATTTATGACAGCCAAAAACATGTTCTAGCACATGCTCAATAAAACAATTCAGTCAAACATTATCAATATGACAATCTTGAGAGTGCTGTGCAAATATGGCTAACTTTCCTCTTCGTCCGAGAACAAAAATAAGAACCTTAGCCATTATTAAACACAACATATCAGTAAGAATCTAAATGAACCATTTCCACTTTCAAAGCAGCTAGAATTAGAAATACAAATTCCAATGTGCTTGATTCAAAAACCAGCGGTACCTAGACAATCTTACAAGAGAACATAATAAAAATAAATCCGAATCAACAAACTGACCCTACAGACCTGCACTATATAAGGTAAAGCAGACAACAAAAAAATTTAGCAAGAAATCTTACTAGCTTAAATTCTTCGGGATCAAGCAAAAGAATTGACGACAACTCCTTGAGTAACTCAGTGTCCATTAAAATACTTGTGCTGTCAATTATAGGAACAATATCCAGCCAGCTATCAAAGCCAGACTTCCTGCACATTATCTCGGGGAGGAAATCACAACACGAAGCCGCATTTGCGTCAGCAAGTATATGCTTGTCAGACCCTAGATCAGCCTCCACTTTGTGCTTTTCTTGATCAAACCTTCCCAGAAAGGTCTGTATGAAATAAATTTTATACCCATAGTTATATCACCATGCTAATGATTTTGCAATATAAATAAATACAGTACACAAACCTGGTAGATGCTCTCCAACTGCTCAACAACCTGAATGTCATCATTACATTTGCTCACAATATATGATGGCACACAGATACCTAAAGATGCATCGGAGAATCAAATCAGATAACAAAAGGAAAAGAAAAAAAAAACAATACAGAACCTCAACCATATAGCTAATATCATGCACAGCATCAGGCTTATGCATCAACAGAATATCACATTTCTAATACAATAATAAATTTACCAAAAAAGCAGATTAATAAAGATATCACAATGATGAAAATAAGGTAGAATACATACTTATAATGACAAGATATAAACAATCACCCCTCAAGAGTCCAATTACGCTTAAAGAAACGCAACCTTAAACCAATAATTCAAAAATTATGGTCTACATGTCACAGTTTACCTGAAACAAATCCTTGCAGCAATATATTGTTCATTTATAGTGTTCATCACAGTGCAGCAAGTGATGTTCATAGCATTGGACTTTTATTTCCATATTTGTGGAACCAGTTATGCAAACTAGTATTATGTTACTTATTTAGTCAATTTGTGGTTGAGATTGGTCTGGTTAAAGGGTGAAGACTGATTTTTATGGTCACGTGCTGGTAAATCTATATATGCGTCATGACGACCTTGCCCTCAGACATGAAGAATCTCAGACTTTGAACCAACTATTGTGGGGCTAGTACCCAAGAATTGTAAAATATCCAACTCTGTTAAACCCTAATCCTGAATGCATAGCATACCGGGTTTGAGCTCCAATCCCATACCAATAACAGAAACAGAGGCGATACCAACAAATACAGAGGCAATACCAAAAAAGTAGAGTAATAGTGTAAATATTATTGATGACAAAGTCACAGTAACATAACAAAGAATACATGAATCTATTAGCATTAAGGCTCTACTGCCCCAATACTACACCACACGCTCTATTGCACAGGAATATGAAGGTTCTACCTTGTATTGCAAGCAAGCGAAGCTCGGGATTGGAAGAAGCAATAACCGTTGCGAGACAACCATTCACTGTTACAAGAAGTATTTTCAAGCAAACAGATGTTTAGTAATTTCACAAAGCATGCTAATCGAAGAACCAGATAATCAATATGCTATACCATGCTTCCATGATTTTCTTCTCCCTGTTGGCCACAACGATTCACAAAGCACTATAAGCTGGTGCTGCTTATGATGCAAGTCAGATGAAGAAGGCAACAATGGATGACCACCATGAACCCATAGCAAGGACTTCTGCGATCGAAAGCGCCAAACATTTTCTAGATTCTTGACCTCAATCTATGTCAACCAAAGTAAAGTACACACAGATCAGAGCACATAAGAAGAAAAAAGGAAAATGCTACATAGTATAGTGAATCTACACGCACATTTTTAAATACATTTGGGAAGAAATTCCGCAACTTTCTGATACTTTTCATCAAAGAATGCCCAGAAATTGGCAGGTCCTCAAAATGGGATGTAGCAACGCTTCTCCAAAATAAAATGTGATTGTCAAGAAGGTCAGAGTATAGTTGAATTAGATAATCAAACAAAGGAGAATCCACAAGCACATCAAGAATTTTCTTCTCCAAATCTTGCAGAAATTCCAACACTGGTATAAACTGTTGAGCTTCTTTACTGTAGTCATGCATTTTCTCAGCATTCCAGTGCTGATGACTCAGCCTTAGCAGACCAATGCTGTTAATAGCCTTGCAGAGAATTTCACTAGACATTTTTGACCTGTCATCTGAAGCAGCTAATTCAACTAAGTCCAAGGAAAGCATTGGCTGCAAGTCGAGATCTACATTTATAAGAGATTTAATGTTTTCGCGACAATTACGAACACATTTCCAGATAGGATGCTCCAACTCTTCTTCAAGTACACTTAGGAAAGATTTGAAAAAATGAGAGAAGGGCTCTAATGGAGTACCAAACCAGCTAAACCAAAAAAGATACAGGTTGAGATCCTTTTCAGTGATCTGTTCAATTGTCCAGCTGGCAGAAAATAATATCATGTTACCTAATGCCAGCATGGAATCTGTATTCAGCCAAGAGTCTGAAATTAACCCAGTTGGAGCCCTAGGATATATGACTTTATATAACAATTTCATATCCATCATGTATACACTTGCATAACCACTAGCAGAGGCTTGATCAAACGAATAGGTATTCCAGGCAGTTCTTGATTCACAAGATGCATATTGAGCCCCCAAGAAGCCAAGATACAAGCAGTTTTGTATGACAGAAGCTTCTTTTGAGTAGCAGATAAAATCTCTCAACTTCAATGGCATTGGCCATCCACCAGGCAAACACAGAGAATATCCCCACGATGAATCAGGTTTAGCCAACTCAGTGGCCGATAAAAAAGCAGATTTTGCATGACTTACAACATCCCAACCCTCCGCCTCACCTAAAGAAGAAAGATATGTATGCTCCCAACTTATATGAAGGCTCCATATAAGCTGGTTTCCATTCATAAGAAGCTGCTGGAATAGCTGTACCCAACGTGCAAGCTCCAGAAAACTAATGTGGACACTAAGGCGTAAACCTTCATCCCGTGCAAAGACATGTGCTTTGGCCATTGAAGAGACCAATTTACCACCAGGAATATCTGACATAACAAGAAATCTCTTCACATCTCTTAATTTGAAATCCTCACAACTGTAAATGTTTTCCTTTTCGAGTAGCCAATAAGGCTGCATTAAGAATACTTCGACTCCCCTGTTCCGCATAGCTCGGGACACTTCACCATAGCTCGGGTTAACAGTGAGAAACATTCGAAAATTTGGGTGTGGATGCACAACAACTGGTTTTCCATCAACAGTTCCACACTCATTAACTGTAATTGATCCACATGGCTCCACCAAAGAATTGATTCTATCAAGAACCTACAATTAACAATTACGAGAAAGAAATTTAAGAACCGTGAAACACGAAATTGAGTAACATGTTAAATAGAGACTAGTAGCAGAACTAGTCTTTTTTCCCTTCTATTTTGTCTTTGGACAACAAGTTATGGAACTGTAGAAAATAAGAAAAACAAAACCAGGACAGCAAGTATACATTTAATAATAACTGACATACCGTAGGGTTGCAAAGATTTGCATTCTCAAGAACAACCCATTCTCCATTTTCTATGGCCTTCACCAGTAATCCAACAACCCATACAAATTTTGCTGAAATTTTCTTCCTTTGGTGGTCTTCTTGCAATTTGGAAATTGTGCTCATAATTTTATTGAGTTTCTTGCTTGACCAAGAAACAGGTAAGTCAATTTTCTCCAGATCCAATTTTAGCTGTTCAACGATCTCAACTAAGAAAGACAGAGATT